>CAOLHI010002321.1:317500-347433 GCA_948474755.1 Ctenosaura bakeri
CTCGGCGCCCGGCAGTGCCCAAAACGGCGGATTTTGACTGGTGGAGACTCTCCAACAATAGGAGAAGCTTGCCAGCCGGAAATCCCACCCCCCCTGCCCGATTTGCAGGGACAACCTTTGGCGTGTCTGTAAATCCACACGGGCGCTGCCATGGGGCTGGACGGGGATGCATGCCCCGCGCTTTTTGAAAACTACTTGAACAGGCTAGTGTGGAAATGGCCCAAGACTGGAGAATATATATCATTGCATCACATGAAACAGATTGTCTGTAAGACCTTAGAAAGGAATGCCATGATCACTAAAAATCAACATGGATTTCTTTAAAAAAATCAAGCAAGATTAATCTTATCCCTCCGCTTTTTTTTATATAAAGTCACTAGCTTGGTAGACGAAGGGAATGCTTAAGCATATCTTGAATTGAGTAAGGCCTTTGACTAGGTCTCCCATGATGTTCTTCCAAACAAGATAGTAAAATTTGGACTAGACAGTGCTACTGTTACAGGGATTTGTAATTAAGTAACTGACCAAATGCAAAGGTTGATCACTGATGGCTTTTTTCCATCCTGAAGAGAAGTGATTAGTGAGGCTGCCACAAGATTCTTCGACATATTTCTCAATGATTTGGAGGACAGAACAGATGTGATTCTTCTCAAATGTGGAGAAGACACGATAGCTAACACCCCAGGGGAGAGGATAAGAATTCAAACTGTCTTTGACAGTTTAGAGAGCTGGGTCAAACCAAACCAAATGAATTTTAAGAGGGAGAAATGGAAGATACCAAATTTGGGCAGAAAAAAATGAAATGTAAAGGGCAACACCTGTCTTGACCACAGTACACATGAAAAGGATTTTGGACTCTCAGTAGACCACAAGCTGAATATGAGTTAGCAGTCTGATGCAGCAGGAAAAAAAAAAGCTCATGCAATTCTAGGTTTCATCAATAGGAATATAGTATCGAGGCCAAGGGAAGTAACGGTACCACTCTATTTTGCTTTGGTCAAACCCCACCTGAAGTACTGTGTCCAGTTTTGGAAACCACACTTCAAAAAGAATATTGACAAGCTGGAATGTGTCCAGAGGAAGGTGACCAAAATGATAAAAGGCCTGGAAACCGTGCCCTATGTGGAATGGCTTATGGAGCTGAGTATGTTTAGCCTGAAGAAGAGATAATTAAGAGGTGGCATGATAACCAAGTTTAAATTTTTGGAGGGACATCATATGGAGGAGGGAGCTAGCCTGCTTTCTGCTGCTCCAGAGACTAGGACATGAACCCATGACTTCAAGACTTTCCACTTAAACATTTGGAAGAATTTCCTGATAGTAAGAGCGATTCAACAGTGGAATACACTGCCTTGGGGTCTGGTAGATTCTCCTTTTTGAAGTTTTTTAAACTGGAGAAGCTGGATTGCCATCTGTCAGGAATGCCTTAATTGTGCCTTCCTGAATGTCAAGGGGTTGGACAGAATGGTCTCTTCCAGCTCTGTGCTCCTATGGAAGTTGAATTCTTTGGACAAGCCAGTGAGCTCCCACGCTATCCTTGGCTGTAGGAAATGCCTTCCTGAGTTGTTCATCATTGCAGTGACTGATATATGGAAGAGCCTGAAAAGATCATTGCAGAAATCTGGATGTGTGTGAAGGCAATGTGAGAGAAGTCAAAACATTACAGAAATATTGAAGGGCAACATGAGGCCCAGAATACACACAGGTATCTCTTGTATCCAATCACGTAAAAAGACAGATTATCAACATTCTTTTGTAATCGTGAGCAGTCTCCATAGCATGTGTATTTCCATATCTATATTTCCAGAATTGATATTTACTGCACTCACAGACAGAAGCAGTCTTTGTTCAGACACTGGGATGGATATCTGTTGCCACTTTCTCCTTTCTTACGAAACTCTTTCTCTGATGTTTAGAAAGTGACCAGCCACTTTTTTTAGTCTTGGGTTGGACCATATTAATATCATAGAATGTGCTGAAGGAAATGTGGATATCATGATCTCGGCAACCAGTGATTCAGTTGTTTTAAGCTGGAAAAAGCCACCTGTAGATATTATTATACCAGCGATAGATAAAAGGTAGAAGAAGAGAGAGATCAACAAAGCTTTCATGACTTTGAGGTGGACCTCGGTGCTGATGTCCTGGACACTAAAGCCATTCTTCCTGAGGTTTCTCACATGCCTCCACAGAGAGGTGAGCAAAAGAAGGGATGCAGCAAGGTTCATGCAGAAACTTGGGCAAATAAAAGTTAATTGCAGGAGACGAAAAGTCTTTGGCAGGATGCTACCATCTTCAACTTGGTCAGTATTATTTAAGGATATTATAGTCAGATTGCATGGTACTTTGTATCTGAAATAACTCAAGACTGAAGGAAGAGAAGAAACCACGAAAACGACCATCGATATTCCGAGTAGTCTAGGTAGAAGCAGGTTGCTCCTTACTTTTAGCCAAAGGAAGAAAGGGTTGGCAAAGTTGGCGACCTTCACACAGTAGAAAATGTTGAGCCATGAGACAGACCAGAGGCTGACCATGTTGACATAGATCCAGAAAAAAGAAACCATTATCAATGTAGGGCTAGAAAAGAATGAATATGGAAAATAGTTCACCAGAGTAATCAACTGTGTTAAGATTCTGGAGGTGCTCAAACAAGTCAAGAGGAAATCACAAGTGGACATTTTCCTGTTCTGGAGCCCTTGTAGCACAGTCACCATGGTGATAAATCCATTTCCTAAAATGGAAACAATGCACAAAAAAATTATAATGATCCGGAAGAAGATATGGTCACTAGTCATAAATGCCATCTTCTGCAAGAAATATCTGAAATAGCTATGCACTTCTGATACTCCTCACTTCGCTCTGATGCCTAACAGAGACCACTCAGCTGCCTGAAGCTTTTTTAATAATCAAGTCATGTGGGAGATGAATGCAAATCTCAGGAGGATTCTGTTACTAATGACCCCACTGGGTATCATGTCACCTGGGATATTCTGAGACTCCAGGAACTAACTCTTCATGCCCCTTTGTTTTCCAAATGTTAGTGTTTGGAGTGGGTCAGATACATTATGACCTGTCTCAAGTCACTTTGCTGCTTGTGCCATCCTATTGCTTTTGCTGTTAGGCTTCCCCTGTCACATGGAAAAACTGCTGGAATAACTTTATTCCTTTTTAGTGACAAAGTAGCAACTAGAAATTAATATTGCCTTGATATTTTCAAAGTGCAGGATGCTTCACGTAACTCTCTTCCCAATGGATCCCATTTAATGTCCTTCTCTCCTTCAAAATCACAGTATTTTTCCAAGAGTTAGCAGTGCCAACCTATTTCAGCATAAAAGGAAAAAGGTAGTGGGGGGCAGGAAGAATATTACAGCACCTTTCAAACTCATTTATTTCAGGGCACTGAAAAAGTGAATGGAAATCCACAAAAGCTCATGCTGAAATAAATCAGATAGACTTAATGGTGCTGCTAGATTCCCTTTTTCCATTCCTTTACTTTTCCCTCGAATCATAGTGCTCAAAAAGTATTGAGCGAAATGAGCATGAGCAGGTGGGTATGGTAGGAATGTTTATCATCATCATCATCATCATCATCATCATCATCATCATCCTTCTTTGGAAGTTTTTAAACAGAGGCTACTAGGGGGCCATCTGTTGAGAATGCTTTGATAGTATATTTCTGCATAGTAGAGATCTTGTGGTCTCTTCCAACTCTATGAATCTATGATGGCCCATTGCTTGACTGTTTTCTCTTCATGATTAGCTGTGTTTTACGAACAATTCTTTTCCGAACCCCATGATTCAGAGAAACAATTATCATTTGAAATGACATTCTTGTTTACCATATTTTATGCTGATATTTGGTGAGGTGAACATGTATAATATATAAAGAAGACAAGACACGTAGTGCATAATAGCTGGAAAACTGCAACTGGCACCTCTGAGCTGCTGCACCGTTAATGCATTTGTTAAAGGGTCTCCAGTTCACGATTCTACCAGACCAGTTCAAGCACACAGAAACTGAGAGACAGAGAACATATTTTCCTGTTTGGACAAAAAGATTAACTAAAGAGGTGGCTCTCTGATCAAGCCTGAGTATGTGGACAGGATCGTTGGAGAAGTGGGAGCCACGACATGTGTACTAGATTCTTTCTCTTCCTGGCTGATTAAATAGTCCAGAGGGGGATGAGCAGAGTGGCTAAGGGAAGGGATTAATGCTCTTTATAACAAGGCTGGGTCCCAACATGCCTGAAGGAAGCTGTGTTAAGACCTCTTCTGAAACAAACTTACCTGGACTGTGGAATACTAGATAACTAAAGGGCAGTCTTGCAGTCTTCAATCCTGGGGGAGGTCCTAGTGGGTGTGGTGGTTTCTCAACTCCAGGGATTCCTGGAAGAGGCAGATTTTCTCAATCTCTTTCAGTCTGGTTTCAGACTTGGTTATGGGGGGAAGACCACTTGGATTGCCTTAGTGGCTGACCTACAAAGGAAACTGCTCAGTGGAAGTATGTCCTTGTTGGTTCTGCTGGACCTTTCAATGGCTTTTGATACCATCAACCATGGTATCCTTCTGAATCTCCTCTGAGATGGGCTTGGAGGTACTGTTCTACAGTGGCTGCATTCTCTCTGAGAGGGTGGAGCTGGTGGATTCCTGCTCAACTCCTTGGCTGTTGATTTGTGGAGTCCCTCAGTATTCAATCTTGTCCCCTGTGCTGTTTAATATTGAAGCTTAATTGAGATGAGATACAGGTGCTTCTGGTCAGTTGAAATATGGATCTGGGAATAAGGTTTCAGTCTGCATTAGATGTGATTACACTGCTACCCTAAAAGATGTAGGACTTTGATGACCACCAACAGTTCCAGTGTCTCCTTAAAAAGGTGAGGAATTTGAAATCAAAAGGAGGCCTACAAGAGGGTTTGTGTGACTATGGGATCTTTTCACCTGTGTATACCCATACTAAGTGCTAGAAACCAGTGGAGAATCAAAAGAATGTTTTATTGAGGGATTCCAGACACACAGAAATAATCAAGCAATCTCATGAACCATACAATGCTAGTGAAGGGAAAGGAGAGAAAGGTAGGACAGAAAGAAATTTTAGGTGCATATGGTGATATTTGCTAGTCCTGTGTTACCCCACTGGGAAACCCTGTCCTGGGGTCTTCAATTTTGATATTAGAATATGTTTCCATGTGGCTGAGAGGTCACCCGGATGGGCACATAGGCAGCAACGGTCGAACGATCGAAAACCAGGTCAGGTCAGTAAAATCCCCCGTCAGGTAGCCCCAGGAGACCTCAAGCTGTGCAAACCCACAGTAGACAAAGGGTCCTCAGCCCCTGAGAAGCCAACTTGAGGGGATTAGCATGTTTGCCCCAAGTTGAGCAAAATCCTTGCTTTCCTTCTGATGGCAAGTTGAGACATTTTTATGTCACCAGAATTTTTTAAATGTAGTGTGCTTGGGCTCTTAATGCTGTGTGAGTCTGTTTTAAGGTTGGTATAGTTTTTAAAATGTATTTTAAAGTTTTTCATACTTTTAATATGTATTTTTGACTTTAGAAATTTTTTAATTTTTTAAAATTTTATATTTACATTATCATGGATAGAATCATAGAATCATAGAGTTGGAAGAGACCACAGGGACCATTGAGTCCAACTCCCTGCTATGCTCTAATGTTTTAATTTGTACTGTTTTAATATTGTTAGCTGCTTTGAGTCCCACTGTCATGAGAAATAAAACAATAATAAAAATAATAAATGATATAATAATAAAAAACAAAAGGTAAGATGAAGGGAATATTCCTTCTCACTTACTTAGGCATATGGGATAAGGAATATTTAATCTAGCCCTTTAAATTCTAGCCAGAAAGTTGGTGCAGAGCAGAGTAGAGGGTGAACCCTGGCTCCACAAATGTTTGAGAGAGAAGAAAGGAAGATGCTGACCAAGTAAGTACATTGATCCAGTGGAGAGTCTTTGCAGTTTGCAGCAACCAAACAATTAAACCTTGGACACTGTGGCAAGCTTCCATACTCTTTACTGAGTTAGAAGTTTGCACAGAGCCCCTTTCTTATTCCTGGAAGAGAATGCACCAAAACTGAAAATTTGCACCTTGTCTCCTGCTTGGATATGACCCCAAAAATTGAAGTTAAGGGCTGAGCCTGAAATCTGGCATCCCTAACACTATAGCAAACCCATGTGAAACCTGCAGCAACACCAGTGGAAATCAGCCCTGCAATCAGATATCATTTCTCACCAAAGCTGACATGATAGTACGCCTTTACTCATTCTCAACATGAGAGACAAGAGAGCCTAGTATCACATACTGTTTTGTTGGGGCTCCAGGGAGAAAAATTATAATGTCCCAAATAGTGATTTAAAAAAAAAAAAAGGAGAAGGATTGTTTTTCTACAGGGTTAAAGCAATGGGAATGCAAAGTCTGGAGAGATTCTCTTACAACATTTGCAGATTTTGTTCTGCATTTGCTAGTTCTGGATACCTATGATAAACGTAGACCTGCTCTGGTATTTGCATGCACTATATCACAACCTCACAGAAAGTGCTGCAGTACAGCAGGGACTAAATAAGATTACTCTGTCTTCTGAGGTTCAAATACAAGAATGGAGCCAAGGAGCTGAAAGATGACGCCCAGCGGACCAGGAAGAGGGAAGGCTGCTGCGACTGGAGTTGGGGCTAGTGGTGCCAAGTCTGCGGAAGATGGCCCATGGACTGACAGGATGAAAAGCTTAATGAAATATGTTTTGAAATAAGAAAACCACTGATTCCAAGCAGAAAACTGCCTTCACCACCAATCTGTCTCACCGCCACCTAGAGATGTTAGTCCTTTTACTAGAACCTCCCCCCTCCGAAATTTCAAGTCACAACCTCAAACGTAGTAGCCCTAACTTAGCCTAATAATGATATTAAAAAGGTATTTATTTGACTATTTTTAAAAGACTCTGCACCTTAGTCTAAATGAATCTTTGAGTGACATAAGATAATCAAGAATAACAAGACAAGAGCTGGTGTCCTGTTTGTGTTTGATGCCTATGTAAGTACTCTTAAACATTTGGTTGTCCTTTTTTGGCCATGAAAAAATAGCTGTGCTCAGTTTCATGGTTACATGTGTATGTCTTTCACTGGACATTGAGTAAGATGCTATTCGCAAGATCCTCAGACAAGTTCCATGCTAGGGATGTAATCTTCACTAAAGTGCTTTTTGCACTTTTTTTTTTGCACGAGCGCCCCTTGAGCACCGCGCAAATGGGAGCGCCGCTGCACACGATGCATTCCCACTTGTGTGGCGCTCACAAGGTTGGAGCAGGGTGGGGGCGTATTTTTTTATTTTCGGCTTGAATACGATAATTTTGAAGCTGAAAATAGCCCGCGCTTGCGCAATGCTCGCGCCGCCCTCGCGCACTTACCTCCGTGCGGTGCGTCGGCGAGCCGGGCGGGAAGCGCTTCCTTTCCCCGCGGAGCCTACAGCTCCCACAGTGCCCTGCGGAAGGAAGGGGCAGGGCGTTCGTGAGACGGTCACGTCATCACGAAGCGCCCTGCGGAAGGAAGGAGGGGGAAGCAGCAGCCTCGTGAAGGAGGCTTCTTGCGTGAGACACCCTCCCTCACCATGGAAAAAGGTAAAATGCGAAAAGGGCCTAAGTTTCTGCCCCCACCCCCAAAGGATACAAATAGTAATTTTTGCGATTGTGAAGACACACATGCTTTTTGAAGCGTTTCTGCACCTCGCTACATCTTCTGCACAAAATTCATAAGTGATTGTTTTGCACAAAAAACAGCATTTCCTGTACAGAATATAATATTTCTGCATAGAAATGTTATTTCCTGTGCAAAACAACCATGCATGACTTGTATGGAGACGAAATCCCCAACTAAGAAAATTCTTGTCAGACCTGAGTTCTTTTTTTTTTCAGGGTTTCATAACCAAAAAACACATTTTCCAAAATTTTTTTGAATATTTTCTTTCCACCTCTACTCCATAGTCTTGCCAGTTCTCAAGCCCTGGATGCTCTAACAACCATTTGCCAGCAAGGGGAGAGAAAGCTGGGAAGGTGAGTAACTGAAAATCTAAGACAGCAACTTCATTTCTCTTTCCCTGGCTGCAGAATGCCTGCTGGGCACTACTTGTTCCTCTCTTTTCTCTGTTCCCTCCCTGTGACCAATAAACAGTTGTGGAAACACCCCTGGGACTTGACGACTGTTTATAGAGTGTTAAACTCCACGTCTTCTGAGGCAGGCTATTTGTTACTGCAGGTTAGGCCTCCTTGGAGATAGCATAAAGATATCATTTTGATATCATAATCCGGCTTTTTTCCACCATCCCTCTCCACGTGTTTGTGAGGCCCCCGGACAAGCACAGAGCTAGGCTCGGTCATGAAACGCTGCAATATCCCAAGACAATACAGGCAGGCCAGAAATAGCCAGATCATTGCTCTAGGAGACCTCTCTGCAAACACCCACATTATGTATGCACGCTGCTTACAAAGGACTCCCTGCCCTGAGCAGGCAACTTGGCAAGCTGAATATTCAACTGCCAAGCACTCTGCGTTTGCATACTGGCTACCTCTTTGTCAATTTGGACTTAACTCAATCATGCTAAATTTTGACCTTTCCAAAGTTTTGTCTCGCACCCGAAACTCATTGTTTTCCCCAAGTACGGAATAGCCTGCAGTTACATTTCTCCCCATAAAAAACCCTGATTCCGAGACCATCCTCTGATCGCTCCCGAGTTCCAGACCGTCTTGCTGCCGCTTTGCTTGGCGAGCTTCCCCTCAGCTCCACGTGCTGAGCCACATCGAACCCCAAAATCGCTCTCTATTCTTCCAGGCTTCAGGACAGGTTTCGTATCACCCAAATCAGCTATCCTTCTGAAAAATCCCTCTATACTACTCCAACCTTTATTTTCCTTAATTACTTGCGTGATTGTGTGTTGCATACACTGTGTGTCTGTATTTAATAAAACACCTCAATTATTCTTAAACTCTGGTGTGCTCCTTGGCTCGGCCTGACCCTGTAGACATTGGGTAAAAGATTCTGCTGTGTTGCCCTGCCTCTCACATTGCTAACTTGTGCTCTAGCTAATTTCCACAAACTTGTTTAATTGTGAGTACATTTAGGTGTCCCTCCCAGGACCCCCAGTAAACAGGGTAACATATTAGTGAAGGCAAGTAGTTTATCCTTTCCTGATTCTCTCCCCAACAGACAAATTTTCTGGAAAGAATCCATTTTTAGTATTTCTTATAGGTATGTATTGTAAACCATAAAATGGTTTCTAATAAAATGTGAAAATATGTGGTCAGCCCTGCCTTTAGGCAAAACTGGACTTCTTTTTTTATATATAATATTTTTATTAAAACAACTGTTATTCACATTACATACTTGTATTGTCATATTTTCAAATTAAAAAAACAAAACAAGCTTCTTTACCATATTATCATACAATCTATCCATTTCTCTTATAACTTCCCCTCACCTCTTGATAGAACATCTATTTAAGTAACTTATCGTGATCTCAATAAACATAAATTCTCTAATGTAGATTGGCTTCTTTAAATTACATATTATAGTATACGTATTACCTATTATAGTATACAGATCTATTTCTCATCATATCCATATCATCATCATATCATATCCAAACTGGACTTCTGATTGGGGGCTCATGAAAGTATAATAAGTGGGAATTATATTTGTTTGTTTGTTTGGTTTTTTATTGGATTTATACCCTGGCTTTCTCCTGGGATCAGATCCAAGGCAAGCATGATTTTACACCCAGGGCAGGGAGAAATGTTTGCATTATTGTTTCTTTCACACGCACACTCATTCACTCACTCGCTCACACACACACACACACACACACACACTTAGCAAATTTTCAATACAAACATAAAGGAAAACAAAGAAAGGAAAAACAAAACAAAAAAGACAAAGGTCATTTCCACATTACCACTGTTCTAGTGCTATTATTCCACTTTCAATATCCTGTGGAATGCTGGGGTTTATAGTTTACTGAAGCCAAAGAGCTCTCTAGCTGAGAATTCTAAAGGGCCCTCTCTAAACTTCAAACCCCAGGATTCCATGGGATGTTGAAAATGGAATGATAGCACTATAACAGTGTAGTGGAAATGGCCAAAGAAAAAGAATATGATTAACATTGACTTCCAACTTTCCTTACAATGGTTACACACTTTACTTCTATAAAATAACTTCTTCAGCTACATATTATTCATGCACTTCATAACCTTAACCAAACTTAGTAATTATGAAAACCTATAGTTAACATATTATTTTCACTTGTTTGTCAAAAAACAATCAAAGGTTCCCAATCTTTCAAAAAAGTTGCCAACATATAACCGATGCTGATAGTCTGTCCATTTCAGCTAGTTCAGTCAATTTCAACAAGCAGTACTCATTTGATGGAATTATGGTATTTTTCCATTTCTGTGCATACATTAAATTTGCTGCCATGGTCATGTATGGTAACTCTTCCTCCTTTATCATCCAATAGTCCCAATAAATACAGTTCATGGTTCAATTGAATATTCATCTTCAAAATCTTCTGAATCAGGCTATGTATTTGCTTTTAAAATTCTTCAACTTTCTCACAAGTCCACCACATAATCTAAAATGTCTCTACTTGTTACTCACATTTCCAACACACATTAGAAAAGCCTTTACATATTCTGGCAAATGTTTCTCTTTGTGTGATTGTTTCATACCGATCCAAAATAGTGTGACCCAGACTTGGGTACTGTGTACATTTATCCTTTGCTCTGTGCCTCAAGTAGCATAAGGTAGCCAAGTTCCTCCATCATGCTTGTGTAGTGTAAGGCTCTTTCCACACCAGGCAATTAGAACGTGGCAGTGCGTCCTTTCACGGAGGTTGTCTGCACCTTGGAGCAGACTAGGAGCAGACTACTTGCCAGAGATCTGCACCTCAGTCCACTCCAAAACAACCCCAAGTGGTCCTCCAGCATGTTTTTGAAAGACCGGAAAAACAGGTCTTTATTTTCCTGGAACGCACCATTGCGTTCCTGCTCCTTTGTGCAGATTTGCAGGCTCGCACCAATGCAAGGGCAGGCTTTAGGCGTGGCGAGCTTCAGCTGTTGGTCAGGACCCACGACCAACCGGAACCCACCATTTTGGAAGCCAGAAGCCACCATTTTGGAAGCCGGAGCAGTGCGGATCTACAGACCTCACACTGCTCTGATTCTCCCTGGACCAAGGATGAGCCCTGCTGAAGGGCTTCAGGAACAGTCCGCGTTGCTTCGGACCCCAGATGAAGTGGTAGGTAACAGCACGGAGCGATTCCCTCACCTCGTGCAGAAAGGGTCTAAGTATGCACTCATGTAGTTGAGCGGTTGTTGCACTACACACCCCTCTGTTAAATAACAATCATTGCATAACTGTGTTTCTGCAAATGTGAACGCTGTTTCTCAGTCCCAGTGAATAAAGTGGTAACACAGAGGTCTCTGATGAATGGTTATTGAAAAATCACAACTGTATGTGCAGCAGTTACACTTCAGAAACTCCACTTACATAATTGTGATCTGAATGTAGATCGTAAGCAATGGCCAGAAAAATACAATCAACCGCATAAGGGAATTTAAAACACCAACAGGATGACAATCCATCTTTAGCCAGTCCTGCTGCAGCATCTAGAATGCTGCAAAACTTATCTGTCTCTGGCATGAAACATCATGTAACAATATGTTTAAGACTTTATTCCCAAGGATTGAAGGACCAAGACTTTGCATACAACGTCACATTAAACTGATAGTCTGTAAGCATGTAGAAAGGAATGCCATCATCACTGAAAGTCAACTTGGGTTTCTGTCAAACAAGTCATACCAAACAATCTTCCCTCCCTCTCTCTCTCTCTCTTTTGATAGAATTGCTAGCTTGGTAGGTGAAGGGAATGCCGTAGCATATCTTGACTTGAGTAAGACCTTTGACAAGGTCCTCCATGATATGCTTGAATACAAGATAGTAAAACTGGAGCTAGACAATGCTACTATTAGGTAGATTTGTAATTGGTTGACCAACTGAATCTAAAGGGTGCTCACCAGTGCTTAAGAAGTGACTAGTGGGGTGCCACAGGGTTCTGTCCTGGGTCCAGTACTGTTCAACATCTTTATCAATTATTTGGATGAGGGAACGGGCGCATTCTGATCAAATCTGCAGATGACACCAAATTAGGAGGAGGAGTTAACACCCCAGAGGACAGGATCAGAATTCAAAATGACCATGACATATTAGAAAGCTGGGTCAAAATTAACAAAATGAATTTCAAGAGGAAGAAATGTTAGTAGACCATAAGTTGAATATGAGTCAGCAGTGTGATGAGGCAGCTAAAAAAGCCAGTGCAATTCTAGACTGCTTCAATAGGAGTATGATGTCTAGATCAGGAGAAATAATAGTATCACTCTATTCTGCATTGCCCAGATCCCATCTGGAATTCTATGTCCAGTTCTGGGCACCACATTTCAGGAAAGATTTTGACAAGCTGGAACATGTACAGAGGAGGGCAATCAAAATGGTAAAAGGCCTGGAAACCATTAAGCCTTAGGAGGAGCTGAGTATGTTTAGCCTGAAGAAGAGACAATTAAGAGGTGGCATGATAATCATGTTTAAATATTTGAAGGGATGTCATATGGAGAATAGAGCAACCCTGTTTTCTGCTCCACCAGAAACTAGGCCATGGAGCAGTGACTTCAAACTTCCAGACAAGAGATTCCACCTAAACACTTGGAAGAATTTCCTGATGGTAAGTGCAATTTGACAGTAGAATATACTCCCTTGTAGTCTGGTGGATTCTCCCTCTTTGAAGGTTTTTAAACAGAGAGTGGATTGTTACCCCAAAATGTAGGTGCCACAAGGGCCACCCTGCAATACCAGATACCTCCTTGAAAAAGTGGGGAATTAATTAGCTCAAAATCAGGAGACTGCGAGAGGGGCACAACTTAGCGAGATCTTTTCTACCAGTGTTTATGGGCACACGCAGGAAAAGAACCAGCCAGATATTCAAAAGTAAGCTAAAAATGTATTTTATTGAGGGGAATTCACTCATTGATGCACACAAGATACACACAATCACACATTTACAGAA
The DNA here is from genome assembly GCA_948474755.1 of Ctenosaura bakeri. NCBI lineage: Eukaryota > Metazoa > Chordata > Lepidosauria > Squamata > Iguanidae > Ctenosaura > Ctenosaura bakeri. The sequence continues at coordinate 330,611 of CAOLHI010002321.1, forward strand.
GAGCTAACTGAAAGAGAAAGGGAGGAAAAATTATAGAGAGGCTGAGGGGTTTGTGGGATTTATAATTACCAGTCTAGAAGAGCAGTGAAGAGCAGAAATATATTTTGGCTTAGGTAGGACCTAAGGACAGTTCTCATTCAGGAGCCAGACGGACAGAGTGACAGGTAGACCTTCAAGAGACTGCACTGGGCATCCTGAAATCAGGGATATTTGTACCATGAAAATAGCCTGTGGCAGTGAAGGTTCCAGATGCGAGACAAAGGGAACGTGTTGTGGACAATGGGTCTTTCGCCTGTTGATGGGCATAATGATTTGATTGACAAAGATATGATGGGTGTTGTAATAGCTGTCTATTGTGGGTGCTGTGAGGAAAGAGGAAAGAATCCAGGTGTACGAGGGATAGATATCTGTGAATCAGTGTCCTGGTGGGCTCTTCACAGTTGGATTCCCTGGAAAATTCCAGCTTCTGTTTAAGCCTATTATCCATAGGAATGGGGTGTATTTGCTTGACAAATGACTCAGTCTTACCTGGAGGAATTTTTGAGTTGACCTATGCTTCTCACATTTACAGTCAAATTCTTTCCCTCGCTCAGTTTGACCTCTCCATCATCTCTCAGGTTTGAATTTGATATCAGAGACAATAAAATGTGTTGCCAATTAGGTATGGTGCCCATCCAAACCATACTGATATTGGAGACCCCCAAAGTGGAGCCTTACAGGATTGCCATCTGTTGGGAATGCTTTGATTGTGTGTCCTTAAATGTCAGGGGGTCGGACTAAATGGTCTCTTCCAGCTCTATGCTTTTGTAAAAATTGAATTTTTTGAACAAGCCAGTGAGCTTCCACCCTATCCTTGGCTGTAGCAACAACACTTCAACTGACTTATTGATCATTCCGGTGATTGACATATGGAAGTGTCTACATAAATCATTGCAGAAATCTGGATGTGTCTCAGAGCACTGTTAGAGAAGACAGAAAAATCCAGGAATATTGAAGAGGCAACATGGGGTCCAGGATACACATAGGTATTTCCTGTATCCAACCATGTAAAAAGATAGTTTCCCTTGTGATGGCAAGCAGTCTCCATATTTAGAATCTGCTCCCATCTTGATGTTTACTCTGCACAAAGACAGAAGTGGTCTCTGTTCAGACACTGGGATAGATATCTGTTGCCACTTTCTCCTTTTTTTATGCAACTTTCTCTGATGTTTAGAAAGTGACTAGCCACTTCTTTTAGTCTTGAGTTGGTCCAAATTAATATTATAGAATGTGCAGAAGGAAATATGGACATCATGATCTCCGCAACCAATGATGTGCTTCTTTTAAACTGGTAAAAACCACCTGCAGTTATTATCATACCAGTGATAAATAAAAGGTAGAAGAAGAGTGAGATCAACAAAACCTTCATGACTTTGAGGTGGACGTGGGTGCTGAGGTCCTGAACACTAGTGCCATTCTTTCTGAGGTTTCTTGCATGCCTCCACAGAGAGGTGAGCAAAAGAAGGGATGCAGCAAGGTTCATGCAGAAATTAATGCAGGTAAAAGTTAATTGCAAGGGACGAAAAGTCAATGACAGTTTGTTGCCAGTCTCACCTTGGTAAGTGTTTGGGGGCGTTATAGTCAGATTACATGACTCCTTGTTTCTGAAATAACTGAAGACTGAAGGAAGAGAGGAAACCATGAAAATGAGCATTGATATTCCAAGCAGTCTGGGTAGAAGCAGGTTGTTCCTTGACTTAATCCAAAGGAAGAAAGAGTTGGCAAAGTTGGTGACCTTCACACAGTAGAAAATGTTGAGCCATGAGGCAGACCAGAGGCTGGCCATGTTGGGATACATCCAGAGAAAAAGTGCCATTTCCATTGTACTACTGGAAGAGGAGAAATATGTAAAATGGTACACCACTGAAGTCAGCTGTGTCAGTAATCTGGAGGTGCTCAAACAAGTCAAGAGGAAATCACAAGTGGACATCTTCCTGTTCTGGAGCCCATGCAGCACATTCACTGTGGTGATAAATCCATTCCCTAAAAAGGAAACAATGCACAAAATACCTATAAAGATCCAGTGAAAGATAACAAATGGAGACACTTGGTCACTAGGCATAAATGCCATCTTCTGCAAGAAGTATCTAAAAGAAGTATTTGCTTGTGATTCTTCTCACTTCTCTCTGGTGCCACAGAGACCACTCCACTGTGTGAGGCTTCTTAAATGATCAAAGCATGTGAGAGAAGAATGCAAATCTCAGGAGTATACTGTTACTAATGACCCCATGAGATATCATGTCACCTGAGATATTCTGAGATTCCCGGAACTAACTTTTTATATCAACTTGTTTTCCAATTTATTCTGCTTGGAGTTGATCATCTACATTATAATCTACCTCAAGTCACTTTGCTACTTGTTCCATCTTATTCCTTTTGCTGTTAATAGCAATAGCATTTATTTCTATACCACTTATCAACTAAGTGTTATCTAAGCAATTTACAATGTATTTTAGCTAATTGTCCCCAACAAGCTGGGTACTCATTTTACCGACCTGTGGAAGGATGGAAGGCTGAGTCAACCTGAAGCCCGGCAGGATCGAACTCAGAACCTTGTGGCTGCAGTACTGGCATTTAACCACTGTGCCACCAGGACTCATTTTTTAGATGTCGTGATCCCATGTGGGAAAACTGATGGAATAACTTCCTTGTTTTTCAGTGCTGAAGAGCATTCTGAAATCAATCTTGCCTCTATATTTTCAAGGTTCAGGATGCTTTGTGTGGCTTTAGTTCCCACTTAATCCTATTTAATGATCCTCTGTCCTTCAAAATCACAGTATTCTACCAAGAAATAGCTCTGTCAGTCTGTTTCAGTATAAAAGGAAAAATTCATGTGGGGAGTGAGGAATGCAGCAGTACCCTTAAGACTGATTTATTTCCGTGAAATGAAGAAGTAGATTGAAATCCAGAAAAGCTCATGTGAAAATAAATCAGTTCCTCTTAAAGGTGATGTTAGATTCACTCTTTCCTTTCCTCTACTTTTCTTTCTAATCCTAATGCTGAAAAGGTACTGAATGAATTAGGAACTGTTATAGTTCTGTTCAGCCCCTTCACTTTCTCTTTCCTCATCACTGTGGTGAGACCGGTATAACAATGAACAGATAGTAAAGATTCTTTTAGTGTTTTCAAGAGTTTATTCTTAAAATGCAAGTAGACATTACAGCGTAAGCCCTCAATCATGGGAGGAGTAGCCACTAACAGCTTTTGGGATGGGGGTGAGTAGTCACTAAAGTAATTTGTCAATTCATTACATCTGTCTCCAAGCAGATGAAGTCTATAGGTTGCCTGATGTTACTTTGGCCCAGGCCTACCCGGTGATAGCACTAGATATCTCTTTTGATGTCAAAACCATTCAGCCTTCCTCTGCCACCCTGCTCCGCGTGTTTGCGAGGCCTCCGGACAAGCACGTAAACAGGTGCAGCCGGTAATTGTTGGACATCCCATTCTCCACCTAGGCAGGCAGAACAGAGCCAATCCATCACTTCAGGGACCTCCCTGCAAACATCCTTTTGCTTAAGCCCGACACTAACAAAGGCGCCCAGCCCTGAGCTGATAAGTCTTACAAAGCCAAGCACAGCACCTTGTATTTGATATTAGCTACACTATTGTTGATTCAGCGCTAAGCCGATCATGTTAAGCTTGACCTTTTCCAAAGCTTTGTCCCGCTCCAAACTTGCATTCTTCTCACCGAGTAAGGCATGGCCTGCAGTCACAATTCACCCTATATAAACCCCCCGATTCCGAGACCACCTTGGATCACTCCCGAGTTCCAGACCGCCTTGCTGCTGTTTTGTTCGGTGAGCTCCCCCCAGCGAACCGCACTGAGCTTTTTTTCCTGCACCCCAATGAACTCTATCTTCAACTTCTTCAGGACTATGAGAAAGGTGTCGTATCACCCATTTCCCCCGAAAATCCTTATTTCCCATTCTGTCGTTAGCTGTGTGATTGTGGTGTCTTTACTGTTTGCTTGTCTTTCAATAAAACATCATTTTTGCTATTTTAAAACCTGTCTGACTGCTTGACTGACCTGACCCCGTAGACGTTGGGATGCAAGTTCCCTGCTAAGTTACCCTGCCTCTCGCTAGCTTCAGTGAGTGCTCCAGCTAATTTCCCCAACTTTGTGTTTGTGTTTTGGTTATTTGGGCACCCCTCCCGGGACCCCCAGAGAACAGGGTAACACTGATTTTGGGCTCCAGTTTTCCCTACATTACAGAAAGTCAGTTGCTTTATGTTCGTAGATTTGTAGGGGTGGTGGAAAGCAAATAAGATATCTATATCTTCCTAAAACTGGAGGGGTGATAAGGAAAATAATTAAATACAGAGGAAATATGTTACCTGGGGCTCTGTCAGTCAACTTGTTGTTCTAACCTGACTGCTGCCTCACAGATTTTAGAAGCAAGAGAATGGAAAAGAAGGGAAATGTTGGATTTCTGCCTGGAACAGAGGAATGGCATGGGTGGGGGGAGGAAGATGGGAGATTTGGCAGGAGACTGCCAGGCATCCAGGGAACTGAGAAGCAGTTTAGAAGTTCATACAGGTGGCTTTCTGACCATTTCCGCAGTACAGTCTTATAGAGCGATGATTCCACTTTCAACCTCCCATGGAATCCTGGGGTTTGCAATTTCGGGAGGGGCCACCTGGTCCCTTGTTCTTTTGCCCCTCCATCTTTATTAGGCTGCATTGATGTTTTTCTGGATGGCAGGGAGAGCAGTGTGACTCCATTCCATAGTCTTCCTCCTGTACTCTTTCTTGATCCCTCCTCCAAGTTTTGAGTAGTATCATTTGGACTGAGCTGCAATGAATCTCCCTTAACAGGTTCATTGTTCACACAGTGTCAGGTACATTTATACTTTTCTTACACTTCCCCTATATCTTTCTCTTTGTTTCGCCCTCTCTTTCTCCAGTTCCTAGACATTTCTTCCTGCTTAACTTCTGGCTGGTGTTGTGCCATGTGGTTTTGTCTTTTAGCAAGTGCTGCTGAAGGACAGAGTGCTGAGTGAGAGAAGGAGCTGGTTTGGAATTTTAGACACTGGCTGAAATGTCTCCCAGGGAAGAAAGAGTTGGGAGAGTACCCCATTAGTCCAGAATTCTTACTGAAGACCAGAATCCAGAGGTGTTGAAGATCGGGGAAGTCATCATACCCCATCTCACTCCAGCAGCTTTTTCTCAGTAGGAGAAACAAAAGTCAACTATATTAAACGTTTCTCAAGCAAGTATCCAAACTTAAGGAAGCCTCTTAGCTGATGGTAACAACATTTAAACTTTGCAAGTGATACTTCTCTGTGTACTGATAATTCTATGTTTTGACTAAGTGATGCCAATATTTTAAATACTGGACAGCCTGGCTCATGAAAAATGCCTTTAATTTTTTTTCCCTGCAAGCTTTTATTCTAGCAGGCTTTTAGAAATTGCTCTAACTCAATTCAAAATGTCTATTATAGCGGAATTTACTTAAGAACACATTCTAATTTTTAAAGCTGAAGTGGACTAACAAGGAGACTATCCTGTGTGAACTGGAGTTTGTTTATCTTTCTTGGTGATAAAGGATCAAGGTCGCCTTAACCATCTGAGATATAGAAGGAAATGGACTTTGTCTGAATTTTGATTGCTCTATTGCTACTTGAGACTGGTGATAGAGAGAACCTTGCCTAGATACCAACAGAGTGCTCTAGCAACCTCGAGTGGCGGAGTGGGAGAACCAGGAGTGATTTGAAGTGAACAGATGAGTGAACTGCCGAGTGAACAGTCAAGTTAAAAATGATTTCAGCAAGAGTTACAAGACAGATGCAAGCCTCAAATTTTCAGAAAAGAGCTTCAGTTGGCCAATCTAGAGGAGATATCTTACCAATGATTCTGGATGAGCTGAAAAGCATGAGAGAAGATATGAAAGAACTAAGAGATGACATGAATCAGATGAGGAAAGATATAAGAGGATATTTAAATCAAATAAGAAGAGAGGACAACCAGCTTAATGATGATGGATGCCCTGGAAGACAGAACACAGAAACTGGAAGATGTGATTGAAAAGTTGAGTGTGGACCAGGGAAAGAATGCAAATGTGGTGGCTCTGTTGAAACTTAGAGAAAGAGAGAGATCTTAGAATAAGACAAATTTAAGGTGGAGGTCTCTGAACTTCTGGCTAACTTTTTGGAAATTGAGAGAAGATATTTTTCTTGTTAATTTGACAGGATCTATCATTTGGATTCTTACGTGGTCAGACAGAGAAATCTTCCAAAGGATGTTATAACTCTTGTCAGAAAATAAATAAGGTTCAGAGAATGAACAAAGTGAAAGACTGTATCATTAAGTGGGTGCAAAATATCGGTCATTACATTTCTGTTAGAACAATGGGAAAGAATGTGGACAATCATAGAATCATAGAGTTGGGAGAGACCCCAGGGGACATCCAGTTCAACCCCCTGCTATGCAGGAACCCACATCAAAGCACTGGTGACAGATGGCCATCCAGCCTCTGTTTAAAAACTTCCAAAGAAGGAGATTCCACTACATTCCGAGGCAGCAGATTCCACTGCCGTACAGCTCTGACTGTCAGGAAGTTCTTCCTGAGGTTCAGGTGGAATCTCCTTTCCTGCAGCTTGAATCCATTGCTCCATGTCCTAGTCTCTGGAGCAGCAGAAAACAAGCCCACTCCCTCCTTGACATAACATCTCTTCAAATATTTAAATATCGTTATCAGGTTCCCTCTTAACTTTCTCTTCTGCAACTCCCTAAGCCACTCCTCATAGGGCATGGCTTCCAGACCCTTCACCATTTTGGTCACCCTCCTCTGGACATGCTCCAACTTGTCAGTATCCTTCTTGAATTGAGGTGCCCAGAACTGGAGGTGCCCAGAACAAGAGATTAAAAATTTACTTTGAGTTATAATTTGTGAGAGACTTTTATAAAATGATGCATAGATGGTATCTAATAACAGAAAACTTGTCAAAAAATGCAAAACAGCTCTTCAAGGATTTATTAGAAATGTAAGAAACAAGAAGGGACTTTTTCCCCCACATATGGTGAATGTGTGAAAAATGAAAAAACTTTGAACTGTGATGCATCAATTGATAGAAGACATTTTAAAAATTAAAATAAAGTCGAAAGCAGGAATCTATTTGATGGAGTGTAGTTATTAATTTTTTATATCTACTTCTGATGGAGGAGTAGGTATAAAAAACTCATAGATGCATCCTACTTTGTAAGATTATGGAAGCCAAATTGCTTCTTGCACAAGAGAGGAAAAAAGATAGATATCCCTACAAAAGAAGACTGGATGATGCAACTCTTTGATTTGCTTGAAATAACAAATTAACTGTACTGTTGAAAGATGGACTTATGTATATATTGTTTAAAAAAAGACTGAGATAGGTTTTGATTTTGATTGATTTTCTGGAAGCATATTGATTTATCTCTATTATAGTTTTTTATTTAGTAAATCTTAGTAACTTTGAGAAAGTATACTAATAATACGTCTTATAGCCACCAACTGAGAGACTGGAAGTCATTGTTATTGATCTCCATGTAGCAGTATGTAGATATAGTTAATGAGTTTAATTCTAGGTTTAGATGGGTGCTGTTGTTTGTTTTCCTTTTGTTGTGGGTATGAACTGTTTTTGTAATCTCCTATGTTAATTTTTTTATATATATAAAAGTTTTGTGTATGTTCAATAAAAATATATTTTAAAAAACCCTTTCTTTCCACTTTTCACCCACCCTCTCTTCAGTGGGTGATAAAGATTCCCTGTCAATTCCACAGCTTGTTCTATAAGCCAATATAATGCATTAAAGAATTCTGTTTAATAATGTTAATGGCAAGAATAAATGTTTTATTGCTAATAGGTCAATATTAACAGATTAATTTCCACACTTAATATCCAAAGAGCTGTTTTCTTCTGTTCCATCCTCAAAATTTACACTGAAACGAGGGGCTATTGCCACCCTTGTGCTTCTAACAGCATCTAAAAGCTGATGAGAAGGCAGTTGTTTACCCTGGTAATTTCTTTCCAGAATACTTTAAAATGTTGCTTGCAGTGAAACTGCATGTCCAATATCTTCAGTGCAGTGATCCATCTTCTGGATTTCCAGTTTGTTTCCATTTCATTTCTTATTTTTCTACCATCTTTCTACATTGCTTTACTAAGAATGGTTTACAATTCATAGGAATGACACATTTTCACATTCTGCAGCAAGCAAACAAATCTGGTGGACCCAGGTTGTCAAGAAAAATATATAACTATAAAGGAAGGAGGTAGATATTATTTGACTTCACAACCAAGAATCTTGATTCAAAATATCTTTTACTAACATATTATTTTTTCAAGACAGGGTAATGGTTTTGTGTGTGTGTGTATTTTGTGTCAATATGCATAGGGGAGATGGCTGATGGCTAAAGAACAGGGATAGTTTGACTTTACCGTCTGCAGTTTCTGTTGGCATATATGTTCATGTGGGAACAATGGGTCATTCCCTAAGACTGAAAGAGATCCATAAACATATCTTGTTTATTGGATGTCAATAACTAGCATCTTCTGTTTTCTGGCCTTTAGCATGGAGTCAAAGTTATCCGAGAAAAGCTAGATCCAGAAAACCAACATGGATGCTTTCAAATACTCATGGCAGGAATGGTCAACTGCCAAGGGTTGAAGAGCTGCATTTCCCACCAAAGGGCCCTAGAAGCATAAATCAGCTTGCATAAGCTCCAGCATTCCACAGATGAAACCCTGAACAAAGCAACACCAGAGTGAGTTCAAGATGGCAAAAGTTATGAATGAGGAAGAACATGCAACCTAGGAGAGTCTGTAGCAGTTTGGTTTTGCCTGATCTGACTGGGAAGGGCAAGATTCTACCCTCCTCTCCACCCTTCCCACCACCAAGTTAATTGAGTGAAAACTGTTTTTGCAAACTTTTTTTCTGCTCTTTGCAGGGGGGAACTGGGAAGAGCAGGAAAACAGTGAAACATTTTAAAAGCCATTGAAAAGTGGGACTTCAGAGAATAAATTAACTGATGGATTCTTGAGCTTTACTTGCAGATGACATAGGCCATTTCCACACCGGGATTTTAAAATGGTGCAGAGCGACCTCCGATGGAGGTCTTCTGCACCATAGAGTGCACTGGGGCGGACTACTTTTTGTAGTTCCATACCTCAGTCCACTCCGGAGCGACTGGAACTGGTCGTGAGGCATGCTTTTTAAAAACCTCTTTTTACCGTTTTTTAAAAAGCATGGAGCGCGCTACTCCGTGCAAGTGCGTGCCTGCAGATCTTCCAGGGGCGGGCTTTCAGCTGGCGAGCTTCTCCGGTTGGTGGAGAGCCTCCACCAACTGGAAGCCACCATTTTGGATGCCGGAGGAGTGTGGAGCGATGAGCTCGCACTCCTCCTCATCCCGACGGACTCGCCCGGATGCCGAAGAAGTCTGGTGAGTAGAGTTTTCAGGCGTCCTCCCCCACATCTGGAAAGGGCCATAGTTTTTCCTCTTTTTTGTGATGGACTCAAGTGTAAACTTGGCCAACTCAAGTCTTCTGTCCTTTCTTATTTTCTTGTACAGATAGTTTCACCAACTGTCTCCTGCCTTTGATCCTGCCGTATTAGTCACCACCACTTCCTGTTATGGTAGGGAGTAGTTGTGATTCGTAACTTTGCCTCATTATTAGGAGTAAACTCCTGTTCAGCAGCATGAACTCCTTCCATCTAGTACTCTTAATATTTTCATACATGGAAAAGAAAGAATGGGAGATTAAGACATTCAAATCTGAGAGAAAACTGAAACTAACCAAGTGGAAATTTCAGGCTGGGAGAGAATTCTCCTGCTCTTCTTTTGCTCATCGGCCAAGATCCTGGACTGCATGCTCCTCCAGACATAGCTCTGCTGCCACACTGTTCTCTGGCCCTTTCCACAGGCTGGTGTCCTCTCAGTATGGGGATGCAAGAGGAGAGGGACCCCAACAAGGCAGTGGTGGAGCTTGGAATGTGTGGAAGGGGTGGGTGGGGTGGTGCTACAGCATGGAGGGGTAGGGCTATGGCACGTGGGGGGTGTGGTGTGGCTATGAGCCCAGATGATCCCCAAAAATTGCCCCCCATCCCTACATGACTGTAACAAGGCTTCTGCGTGATGTCATCATGGTCCCATCCTTCTCCCATCACCAACTGGTGCAATCATAAAGTACATCATTGACAGATTTTCCCTGTCAGTGTCTCCCAATCACTTGACATTCCTGCATTTACCTGCCCTGCAGAGGGCTCAGAAGCACGATGGAAGTGCTTTATGCCTCAGTGCAACATGGGAAAATGCCTGGCTACACTTGAAAGGAAGAGGCATGTCCATCGTGTTCCCTTCTGCAGGGAGCCAGTGTGGTGCAGAGGGGAGCATTCCTGTTATGCCCCCTTCCCAGCAGAGGCCCTGCTGGGATTGCAATTGGAAGACAATGCAATAACGTAAGGTATGGAAAGGGCCTCTGTGTGCTCAACGTATCCAGCAGCTGCTGGGCTGCCTCCCAGTGGCCATCTATTGGCTGGGGGAGGATGAGAGATGGCCAGGCACTAGCTGCCTGTATTTCAGCAGCTTGATGCAGGGAGATAACATCCTCCTCCTGGATATCTGGAGGAATCCAGGGATGTTCAGCAGAATGTCTTTTTCTTCCTACTGGTGGCTGCTGAAATATAGCCAGCTGCTGCCTAATCACCTCCTGTCCTCCTCTGGCCACTAAAAGAGCACCCCAGAAGCAGGTAGGTAGGTGGAGCAGGCCCATGCAGAAGGAGGTGCTAGATACCTCTATCCATAAAAATCACAAAAAGATATACACAGGGATCCTATGACTGTATATGCCACCAACAGGATGCCAGATTCTTTCACCTTCCCTGAGCCTTTCATTTTCACTGAGCTCTTCTCTTCTTTCCTTTTGTTCTCTCTATTTCTCTTTCTCTTCTGACTTTCACTCTTGTTGCAGCTTTGGCTTATGTAGATGCTGCAACACAGCCTGGAAAATTTACTTTTAGTGGTGGTGGTGGCAGCCTAAAAGTCCACGAATGACCCAGTCACATTGAGCAGTGGCCATACTGTCTGAAGGATTCTGGGAGTTGCATGCCAAAAAGTCCCTCTTTCCAATTGTCTGTTGGGATTGCATTGGGAACTCAGACCCCAGAGACTGCTAGTCCTGTATCACTTCCAGCCTACCTTTATTTACCACTTTCCAGGCATGTTACTCTGCAAAGCTGCTAGGCAGTTACCATTGGCCTAACCCTAGGGACAGAAATATTATTGGGAGCTTTATCTCACCTTCAAACCTTGTTGTGAGGAAATACACACATTGCCTTGAAGATTTGCAGGGTTTACAGATTGTTTCCTGTGAACTAAAGTGCACATTGTGCTACACAAATTTCAGCACAGGAAGAAAGCAAAAAGTTTCTCAGCTTGGTATAAAACAAGGGTGGAAGGAAAGAGCAGGTGAGGTTGGGAGAAAGTCAACAAAATTGAGACGGAGATTTTCATATCCCTAGCTAACCTCTGAAGTTGTGTTTGAGGAAGCAGAAATGTTGAATCACTGAACATGCATATTAGATTGGTTTTGCATGGAAATATAGTGTTGGGGTATATTTAGAAAGCTTACTGAGCCTTGGTGTGAAAGATGATATACTTGGAAGTGACAATGAAATTAGCAGTGAGATGGTTTCACGTGAAAATGTTTTAAAAATAACATAATAATTCCACAAGTATATGGTCTGTTTCTCTTGGTACAGCATCACTGTGCATGGCCCTTCACAGAGCATAACAGCATCACAAATCAAAGAACCAATGCTGTAGCAAAGTATGAAGACAACAGGATCTATAGTCAGATGGGTGCTTCCTCCTCTCCTCTCCTCTCCTCTTCTCGATTGCTTCCTGTTTTCTCTTCTCCAAGCAAGAGAAAGACAGGCGACATATTGAATCTTCATGAGGGTTTTCTGAGCAGCGTTGTATCCATGGAATTCAGCTTCAGGGGCTCCTGTAAGAAGCAGAAAGGCTAGTCTTTGATTACTGACAATTCAAACACGGAATCTGGAGCATGATTCTCACCTCAGCTCCCCAATCATAGTGTAGATGGGGTTGGATTATAGTGTCACTGAAGTTATACAGACAATTATCTCCATTATCTCTTTGTTCATTTGCTAGGTTTAGCTGCTAGTGATAGACTTTTGAAAGAGTAGTCATGAGGTTTTGAGAAGTTCTTTGTTGTAATTTGGGTTTGATCTCTCTGAATCTTTCACTTTTAACACCCCAGCCTTTTGTCTTCAGAATGGCCTACCTTAATCCTCTGTTTGCTTTTTCTTGTTAACTTGTTCTTCTGGGAGTTACAGTTCAACAAAGCAAGTTTTCTAGCTTCTGCTGAAAGTATAGGGTTCCTTGCATCAGGACTGTGATGCCAAGCCACTTTGGGAGCTAAGCTTGCCTGAAACAATGGAATATAAGTAAAACGAAAGGCACCAAAACCATTCTTGTAGCAAAGAAATGGTGATTATGTAGAGCAGGGCTATTTTAGAAAGGAGAGAACCTGTCAACGCATTCTGTGTCTGGGGCTTTCATCACAGGCGCTCCCCTGCACCCTTTGTCGGTGAAGCTTACAGCTGATGATGAAAGTTGGCAAGAGGTTCTTCCTGACACATCTATAAATGCATCTCTTGCCCTAAAGGGCCAGTAATTTCACCTCTGGAATCCATTATGCTGTCAAGAATCATATGTGCCAAGCTGCAGAGAAGTGTGGTGAGAGCTTTGTGTCCCTTCTGTGCGGTGGAGAATTCACTTATGCTAAATTCATTACTGAGATAATGAGAGGAGACTGCCAATGCCCGGTTTTGCTACCAAGGGAAGCAGGGACAATGGCTGTGGCAGAAAATCTATTCCACACAGGAACCTGCATTGCCTTTGCTATCCTTGTAACAGAAGCAGCCAAACTGCAAAAAAATGAGATGAGGCCACGTTGTATTTTCAATACAGCTTCCTGACAACTGCAGTGTGTGTGTGTGTGTGTGAGAGAGAGAGAGACAGAGAGAGAGAGAGAGCAAAAATCCATACAGGCATTCTTTATTTCATGTGTTTCAAAGACAGGCGAAAAGGGACTGAAATTTCAGAACATGCCCCAGCTCTGTTTTGAGTCTAAAATGAGGTTTTAAGAACCTGCTTGTGAATAGTATTTGCATAAAGTGCTATACACAAACTTATAATGCCTCTTTTGAAAATAAACATCTCTCAAGCAACAAAGAACTGAAAATCACGGCAATTGTGCAGGCTTTTTGCTACCTTGTCATGTTGTGAGTAAGTAAAGATCTCCAAAAGAGGGTAAATAGTATTTTTAGGTTCCATTCCCCTATTTAATCATGGTTTGGGAATATCAGATGCAATTGACATTACATGGATATATAGAAATGGAGGAGTGGTTGCAAAAAGGAGGTAGTCATTACCGCTTCATGGAATGCTCACTGCTCGTGCAAGGCAGTTTTCCAGTGCTGAACCATCTAATGGCAAGGGAGGGCATGGGGTACCATGTCAAGATCCAGCTACAGTTTTGTAGACAGGAGAAGAGAACAGATGCCACTCTTCAGAAAAGTAGGGTGAGGAGCTCTATCTCTCTTTGCAGCATGTTAAATAAAACCTCCCAAACTCTCATTGTACTCTAAAGAATGATTACATCTTAGCGTAAGATACACTATGCTGGCTGATATCCTGGATCAAGTAGATGGGTCATAATACTCCACCCATGCATTTCTGTGCCCTCTCCCTGCTCACTGTCAAGCCCCAGGGACCACTTCTGCAGCTATCTACTTGGCAAGGGAGAACAGTGGGAGAAAGAACTCAGAGGAGGAAGAAGCAGCTGCTCTTGGCTGAGAGGGACTGTGAAATGAGAGTGATGTCCCAGATGGAATACAGCCTACATTTCTATCCCCTTCCAGCTGAGATTGGCTGCTTCTTCATCCCTTGAGTTGCCTTCCCTCTGCCTTTCCCCTGTGCTGGGAAAGAACAGGAGCAGCAGGAGCTGCCTTGTGGGGTTGGCAGATGTCTGAGGGAGGTTTTAGATGGGGTACAAGGGGTCAGAAAATATCCCCATGTGCCCCATCCAAAAGAAAGCAGATACCTATATGTGAAGGAACTCCCATCCAGGCTGGCTCCACACTTCTAACCTCTTAGTTCCTACCATTCACCTTGTCCTTCGACCCTCTTGATCCCTCCCTGGGTCTGGTAGCAGGGTCTTAGGGTGGCCACCATGTTGAATAAGTGGTTGTGCTGATCAGTGGGTTCAGTGTCATCAAGCATGGCCAGTCCTCCTTGTTACTTATTAAATTAAAACATGCAGACAGAGATATAGATAATAAAAATAGTAAGCATTTATTGTATAACAAAAAATAAACACTTGGCCTTATGCTGCTTCCACACAAACAGTACACAGTAACACCTCAGTTTCAGAAAAAGAACAACCTTTCCCTGCAAACTCTTTCCACTTTATTATCTCCCCTAAACCCTATTCATACCTCCTTCATTCCCTTCTTCCTAACCGGTCATATCCTTATCACTATTCCTACTTGGCCCGAACTCTGTTTCTAACTGGCCCTACCTCATTTTTCACCTGGTCATATCTGCTCATTTAACAGACAACCCTCTAGGTTATGTCTGTTCCTCCATATACCCTACTCGCAGAATTCCATGGGCTGCAATTGGCTGGTTTGAGCAAGGTTTGCCATGCCTCTTGCTTTTCCAATAAGTAACCCAGAGTTTTGCATGTGAATGTCACCAAGATATTTCTGGCCACTATGTTTCTCTAAAGGCCAGTGTTCAGCTAGTATTTCATGAGACAATGGGCAGAAGATATCTGGAAACTGTCAGACAGCTCTGACCATCAGGAAATTCTTCCTGAGGTTCAGGTGGAATCTCCTTTCCTGCAGCTTGAATCCATTGCTCCTTGTCCTAGTTTATGGAAAACAAGCAGTGGAAAACAAGTCCGCTCCTTCCTTGACATGACATCCTTTCAAATATTTAAACATGGCTATCATGTCACCTCTTAACCTTCTCTTCTGCAGACTAAACATCCCCATCTCCCTAAGACGCTCCTCATAGGGCATGGCTTCCAGACCCTTCACCATTTTGGTCATCCTCCTCTGGACACATTTCTGCTTGTCAATATTTTTCTTGAAATGAAGTAGACGTTTATTAATACACAATTAGATCACACATTAACCCCAAACTATTTAATCCTACACAGCCCGCCCAAACCCTATGCAGCTCTTGCCCCTGGTTGACTGTCCTATCTCTATTACAGCTTTTCCCTATCTCTAAGCCATCTTTCCCATATTTGCCTTCTGTCAGAGACAACCTTTAATTTTGTATCCTTTCTCTCTGAATTGGCTTGTTACCCTAAAAGGTGGGGGACTTTGAGGTCTACCCACAATGCCAGCATCTCCTTAGAGTTTGAGGGAAATTATAGCTCAAAGGAGGCCTGCGAGAGGAGGGTAATGGTAGGATCTTTTCACCTATGTATACCAGTACTAACTGTAGAGAGCACTCCAGTTTAAAGCTAACCAAAGTATTTTATTGTAATTGGCAAACACATAGGAAATCAAACACTCTCAAGAACCATATAAGGCTATCAGAAGCATGGATAGCTGGATAGAGAGAAATTGGATGGAAAAAGTGATAGTTATCAGTCTTGAAGAAAGGGTCATAGCAGAGTGGCTCAGACAGCATCTGAGGGTAGCACAGAGGAACAGCAGTCTGGGGCACCGCACACAATATATTATGTTCGATGTATTACAATGGCTGGGGTTGAAGCTAGGGTTTCTATACCCTATTTCATACCTTGAAGGCATTGCATAGACAAAATAATAATGCCTTTCTCATGGGATTGACAAAAGAGTCCGGATTGAATTGATTGTCTTAACTCTCAGTGTCAAAATATTGATGGGAGTCATGACAATCTCTTAATATCTGGTTGGGCAGGAAGTGTAGGAAAGATTTCCATAGGGCAAGATCAGAGGATGTTCCCTGGTTGCTTCTCCTGGGCAGTTTTGTCTTCCATTTTTTTCAGGTGTGCACAGAGCCTGAGGTGTTAAAAGGGTTAGCATGGACCCATTAGTGTCTGGATTTCCCACCAAATCCTCTCTGAACTTATGACCTGACCATGTCTCAGGTCAGCTTATCCTGGCAACACTCTCTTCTGGTCAATGTGCCTTCAATCATGTTTTCCAGCTATAAATATGTTCAATTATGAAAATAACACATACCCCAAGATGGGGGGTTGTAAGATCCTCTTCACAGCATTCCTTGAGCTGTGATTGGCTGGCAGCAGCAGACTTGCCCAGCTCCTCCCTTCACAACCTAGTAGCAGCACTGTAGCTACAGGGGAGCAGATCAGCACTGCAGAATCTCTCTAGCATTGCAGAGTGTGAGACACTGAAAGTCCTACCCACCCAAAACTCTTAGTTTGCTTTGTTCACATTCCTCTGGTCCCTTTGTCTGCCCCTTTCCTCTGGATGTCAAAACTGTATTTCTAAGTGCTCCACCAAAGTTTCAAGTTACTGCAATGTTAGAAATTTGAGGATGGAAGGAAAATTTCATTTGGGGAAGCAGAATTCTTATGGGGAATGCCCTCTTCACACCCCACCCACCCAAAGATACACTCCTGCTTGGTAGATTATCCAGCTAACGGCAAGTCTAGCGTATGTGGTCTCATGATCCCCTCACACTTTCTTTCATTGTTTGGAGAATATGTGCCTGAACTTCTACTTGCACTATAGAGACAATTCAAATTAATTAGTCTCTAATC
>CAOLHI010002322.1:0-269048 GCA_948474755.1 Ctenosaura bakeri
CATTTTTCAGATTAACTTGGAATATCATATTTTAAGAATTTCTCATGGTATAAAAGGTTTTTTTTCCTTCTTTGGGAACCACAGAAAAGTCCACTCAGACTTCTTTGTGGAACAGTATAGCTATCTGTAGGTTCTGGTGCCTGAAGAGAGTGGAAGCATCTACTAATCACAAGATGTTTTCCTTCTCTGAGGAAATGACTTCATATCACTGTTTTGCAATGTTGGACTCCAGTTCCCATCAGCCCCTGCAAACAGCCAATAATAAGGGGCAATGGGATTAGTAGTCTATCAGTAGCTGGAGGGCCACACATTCTTTTTCCCTGCTTTGTGTGATAGATGCCAAACATCAGGAGCCTTCAGCCTGCAGATGTTTTACCATGCACATACCGAACAATGTAAGAGTCGAAGTTCAAAATATCACGAGGGCCAGAGTCTCTATTATGCTGTTATCCAGCAGGCCATAGGTTATTATTGGCTTTACATATGGACACACACCTCATGAAAATGCAAATCATTCTGGATGTGACTGTTGCCAGCCCAATGGACCCTGAGCTGGCAATATAATCAAGTTAAATGAGATCTCACTTGATCCTAAAATCCTGTAAAATGTCCAATTGTTATAAAACATTCATTAAAAGTTAAAGAAAATGTTGGCAGGAACTATGAAAATCTATCCAAAAAATGCCTTGTAGCTGAACAATACTTCATTGCATTTAAACTGCCTGTATTTGGCTTTTAGATTATTGGATTCTCGGTCTTTGTGCCTCACACATATGGGTGGCTCAGTACTTATGCAGAGACTTTCAGAAGCTTCTAAAACTGTGTTTTGGTGGTAGCCCTGCCCCCTCACTTGAATGTACATAAGCCATTCATTACCGCTGAAATCCAATCTGGTTTTTTTCTGCCATCAAAATCAAATTGGTGGGAAGTTCTCAAAGCTTTTTGGCATTTCTCTACATCACCCATTATCCAGAGGCTTGTGGCTTCAAAGGGTTTCTTCAAGAAGTTTAGCCTATGGGGCAAAGATCCTACATATGGACTGTCATGCTTTCTGTTTCCTCTGCTTGAGCGAGGCCCATGTGGTTGACTCCTGCCCAACTTACCAAACCTTTACTCTGCAAATGAGGCATAATAGAGCTTCTGGTCTTAAAGCTTTACAGTGGGAAGGAGCCCTCCAGACTATGGCCCTTCTGACCTCTAACAAGCTTTTGTTGCTGTCTGCCCATCCCAGTTGTCACGGCTGCAGCATGGCCTCAACACCAGTGTGTTCAGTGCCTCATTACACCTCCCCCTCAGCTTTCAGTGGAGTCATCTGCAGAGACATCTCTGCAGAGTCATCACTGGAGGAGGAGTTGGGTCATTCAGCACTGGAGGACCCTTC
The DNA here is from genome assembly GCA_948474755.1 of Ctenosaura bakeri. NCBI lineage: Eukaryota > Metazoa > Chordata > Lepidosauria > Squamata > Iguanidae > Ctenosaura > Ctenosaura bakeri. Next base: position 1,382 of record CAOLHI010002322.1, read on the forward strand.
TCCTTCTTCCCTTGACCCACTGGTGGAAGATCAGAACCCTGTCTCCCTATCAGAACTGCTCAGAGTAGATCTCCAGAATGGCTAGGGCTCTAGCCCTTTAACTCAAGAAGCCAGTGTTGCCTCTGGTGGACCCAGTCTTTAAGAGGGTTGAAACGGAACACTCCTCTGGCCGCCATCCCTATGCTTCCAATGTGGGGAAAAGTGATGTAGTTCTCCTGGCAGACCTCGGCTTCAGTTCTTTACACTTCAAGGAGGATCAAAAATCTCTACCAAGTGCAGGAAGAGGATTGCATCCACAGCTAAATTCAATCATAGTCAAAATGGCTCCATCCAGGTCTTCCACAAATGCCCATGCAACTCTGGCTGATAAGAAGGGTGTCATAAGGGTGCTGCCATGACCTCTATGACTTATTTCTCAGCAGCCTTGTTGCTTAGAATAGCAAACTGCCAAGACAGCATTGCTTTCTACCAACAGTTCTTGGAACAGAGTGACACTTTCTTGGTCATTTTTCTGATGATGATAAATAGGCAACTTGGGTTTCCATTCTGAGGCACATAACTTAACAATTCAGCAAATTACCACCATTAAACATGCAGTATACTGTAGTGCAAAGGCCAAAACTAGTGCCATGGCCCTTCATAGACATGCCTGGCTCTGTTCTTCTAGTCTGATCCAAGATGCAAACTGTACCATTGAGAATCTCCCTTTTGATGAGCAAGGGACGTTCCACTCATCTACAAGTGAGAAATTGGAACACAATCAGAAGATGAGATGGATTGCTAAAAAGTAGCAACCTGTCTAGTAGTCCAAGTCAAAGTTGCATTGGTTCAAGCCGTTCCCACCTAAATGAGTTTCTCATTTTCCTCCCTCATCAGTGCTCCAGGATGCCCTGCCAAGGCTCCTCTTCTTCATGCTGTTCCTATGGGCAATCAAAACAGCACTCTTCCACCAACAAGCTTCCACACAACACCAAGTGCCACTTCAACACTCTCTCTCTTCAAGGTGATACTGGTTTCTCCACTCTGTTGCACAACAGGCTAACCCCATCATCCACAGGTGGACTACGATCACTATAAATTTGAGGGTCCTCCATATAATTCAGCAAAGGTAGATGACTGGCTAATAGTCTACTCTTTCTTCCACAAGGCCCTGCAAGATGTCCATCTCCCTGTGTCCTTTCATGACCTGGGCTATATGATAAATTGGGAATCAATGTGCCAAGGGAAGTTCCATTCAGGTTGCTCTGGGCTTTATATCTGTGACAACTATGGACATTCCATTTGCCTGGCTCCAAACGAGACCACTGCAGAAGTGATTCATAGTTCATTTTGAGCTTTTCCATGGGCACCTCCTTCCTTCCTAAGGTAGTATCCATTTTCCATTTCAAGCAGCCTTTGGCTCTTCTACCTTCATGGAGTTGCCTCTTTCTGATCTTGAGTGCTCCTTCCGTACCTTGGACACTAGGAGGACACTCCTGTCCATGTCACTCATACAAAACAAATCCAGAAGACCCCTTGTCTGCTTGTTGTCTGTTGCACTTGCAAAAAGGGAAAGGCATTCTTGTGTGAGTGACTCTCCCACTGGGTGACAAATGTTATCCACCTTGCCTATTCTGTAGCTAGGGAACCTTTTCTGCAAGGGGTTAAAGTTCATTTGACTTGAGGAACAGCCACCTCTCAGACATATTTCTGAAAGAGTTCTCTTCCAAAACTAGCATGCAGCCATCTGGTTGCAGCCATCAACATTCCTTTCTCATTATAGATTGGATGCTGAATCCCAATTGGATAAGGTTTTTGGCAGGGCAGTGCTGTCATCAGTCCTAACACGACCACTGTCCTCAAATGAATTAGTTTACTATTCTTCCATATGTGGGAATCACAGAGACTACAAAGAAGAACAGGTTGCTTACTTATAACTGGTTCTTCAACCGGTTATCTGTGCACTCATAGAACCTGCCCCCTCCTCTCTTCATGCTGTCCTTTTACTCCATGCCACCTACTGGTAGACTTGGAACTGGGTTATTTTGGTAGCCCACAGCTCATATCTGTGCAAGGGAAGATAAGGAGTTACCACCAAACCACAGCTCTCGAAACTTTTGAAGATCTCCACGCAGACACAGAACAATCCCTTACATGTGAGCGCATAGATGACCACTTGAAGAACATCATGTACATGTAGGGAACCTGTTCATTCTCATCACTGTTACTTATTTAATATAGTGTGATAGCCAGTATGATGTAATTGGAGATGTGGATTAAGAGAATATTGTTTTCCCTTCTGCAGATCTTGTGCAGATCTTGTGCAGTTGCAGCTATAGTCACACAGCATTAAATGGGTCAATCTTTTTGCTGCAATATGCTGAAAATATGGAGGAGGAACATTTAGCTAAGACTTGGGCCTTCCCACACTATACTGTCACAGTGCTATTATTCCACTTTCAACATCCTATGAAATTCTGGGGTTTGTAGTTTACTGAGACCAAAGAACTCTCTGGCTGAGAATTCTAAATGTCCCTCCCTAAACTGCAAGCCCCAGGATTCAATAGGATGTTGAGAGTGGAATAAGAGCACTATAACAGCACAGTGCGGAAAGACCCTTAGTCAAAGTGAATTAATACAGTTTGAGGGACAAGAAATTGTTGTGGACTTAGCTGATAATGCACATCTATGTAAAATAAAATGCTCTCAGAAACTTAGTGCCTTACAGAAAAGCCCACCGTTCATTGGAGTTTCAGCCAAAGAAGCTACCCTCTCATATTTGAGTTATCCATACTTTATCCATATGTGTTATGTTGAGGTTTTGGACATGCCAAATTTTCATATGAATATTTCAAATTAAGTCAGCTAAAATATGCTCTAACTTACAGTACAAAGAAGTACAAAATTCTCCAAGGGAATCAGTAACTCACAAATAGCTTTACCTGATAAATATTTTAAGGCAGAGGTAGTACAATGGGATCCATCACAGATATTGTTATATTGTGCAGAGCTGCCAATTTCAAAAGATAATCAAACTTGATGATGTTGGCTAGAGGATAAGGCATTCTTCTGATGTAGGAAGCAATGCTGTTAGACTTCTAGTGTCAGCGTTGTTATTAGTATTTTCTATCTTTGGAGGAACGCAGAATCAGTTTTGCCTTAATCAAGTGAGAGGCAGGCAGAAATCCTACGAGCATTTCTTTGCAAGTCTCATTGAACTCCATGAGACTTACTTTTGAGTTGACATATATAGGGATGTCTGTTAATTTGTTCATTGATAGCACATGGCTGTCCTCGGTTGATCTGCATTGCTTACCTTAGATGCTAAGGTTAGTTACACACACACACACACACACACACACACGTGTCTATCTGGACATCAGTGCTGCCTGTGGAGGCCACAAGCCAGAGTACCTGTTGAAACACAGCCTTAGCTGATAGGAAGCTTCTCAGCTGGTAGAAAGCTTCTCAGAAGCAGAGTGTTTGTAGTATTGGTACTGAAGCAAAGATCCTGTTAGATAGCTTTTGATTATTTCCAGTTTATTGTGGATGAACTTCACATTCAGCTGAACTTTTAAAAGTGCGTCTGAAACATGAGCAGCATGGCTGTTAGGATTTTTGTCTCAAACCCAAGCCTGGAAATGATACTTTTTTGACTACAATGCCCCAAATCCCCCAGCTAGCATGGTCACTGAACTTGTACTGAATTGTATCTGGCTTCATTTAAATTGCCTTAGAGAACTATCATAAACCTTAGGTTGTAGAAGAAATGGTGACAGATGCTATAGTCAGCAACATCTAAACAGATACTGCCTTGGATCACATCCCAGGAGAAAGGCAGGATATAAATTCAATAAGGAAATAAATAACAGTTTCATATTCCTCCTCCTAAAAGATTTTTCATGAGGTGCTCCATCCATAGGAAACTGAAATAATTCCCCTGAAAGTACTGTAACCTTTTATTTGGCACAGAGATAACTAAAAGCACCAATTTTATCTCATAGCTGTGAGCCTATCTTCAAGAGGTCTAAATGATTTTCTTCTTTACTTTATTTGTGTGTGTGCATGTGTGTGCGCACACATGTGTTTTAAGTGTCCCTGCTATTATAACTCACAAACAATAAGATACACATCACTTATTCTCCTTGTAGTACTTAGAGATACTGTCTGGCATGTTGTTTTTCTCTATATTTTGAAATGAAAGTTTCTTAGCTTGGAATTTCCATGCTTTCTAAAATGTCTTAGTAAGTCTGTATCCTCATCAACAATAGCCATGTGGTGAACATAACCAACAAGTCTAATATCACTGTGTTATCATTGCCATCTGCCTGTTGAACATTAGCACCAGCTCAAAACTTTCATAAACTTTTATTTATTCTTCTTATGATGGAGAAAAGCAGATTGGTGGAGTTTGATGATGTCATCAAGCAATATGTAGCCTGATGTTGACTTGGCTGCTCTATGCGTCTCCTCACCTTTTCTTGTTGGTCCATTTATATCTATTAAGTATTATTATTGCCTGATTGCCATAATGTGTAAATATCTCCGTATGTCAAGAAGGAGGTCAAATGAGAGAAGATCCCTGGCCACAGCATGCTACGTGTTGTCAGGCAACTGAATTGGCAAGTAGTACATAGGTTTCCAGTATCTTTAACACTGTTTCGCTGTCTTGTTTTGTTCTATGCACTACCATCCTGATACAATAATAAGGAATACAGGCACTTTGCAGCCAGCTAGGAGTGAAGCTGAACCTAGAACTGTGTTAACAATGGTCTTGCACAGTTACCATTGTGCTACTTTGCTGCTTCTGCCGCAGCTCAGCTCAAAAACACTGCCAGCCTGCTAAATAATATGTTATCTCAGTTATTACTGTGCCTCTTGGCAACCATTTTTAAAGAATTTGTACAGCTTCATCTTCACATATAACATACTGAAATGGAGTCTGTTCAGAATTTGCATAAGCTTTGTTTTCAAAAAGCAAGCTTTACCTCTTGAAATATCTTAGATTTGGTGCAAACCTCTGTTTTTCTGCTCCCATTTGATGACAACAGAGATGAACAACTCTTGCCAACTTTACTGCTGTGCCACCAAAACCACATTTTCTTCTTTAAATAGCAATGGGAAACTGTGGTCCTCTGGGTGGTTTCTGAATGCACCTCTCATAATCCTCTAGCATTGGCTAGTCTGGGTTGCTCTAATGGAAGCTATAGGCAAAATAAAATAAAAATCTGGAGGGTATATTTATCTACCCTTGCCTTAAAACAAGGCATGAATATTTTTTAAGTAGAATGGTCTTCTAGAAGATTTCCTGGGTCCACCTGGGCCTTTGATTGTAAGCAGCTGCTGCTGCTTTTTTGCTGCTGCATAAATGATGGGAAAACAAACAGCTAATTCCTTTAGAATAAGATGCATAAAGAGACTTCCCAAAGATTGATCAGGCTTGAAATACAGTGGATATGTTATTATTATAATAATATGCTTTCATGCCTTGTTTTAAATAAAGATTGTGGTTTGTTGGAATGCTTCAAAATACAACAGTGTGGTAGTAAATGCAGGGTTGGGGAGCTGGGGGAGGAACAACAATGTGTGTTTTTAAAAACTTTTAAAAGCTGATTTACCATAGGCCCTTGGTATACACTAGGGTTTTGTTCCAAAACCCCCACCCACGGATACCAAAATTTGTGGATGCTCAAGGCCCATTATGTGCAATGGTGTAGGAAAATGGCATCCCTTATATAAAATGGCAAAATCAATGTTTGCTTTTTGAGTTTTTTTATATTTTCAAGCTGTGGTTGATTGAATCCATGGATATAGAATCTGTAGATGTGGAGGACTGACTGTACTGTTTTTAAAAATGTGTTTTTGCTTGTTTATTTCCAGTGCACCTCTTCTGGGGCCTTGGTGGGCTAAGAAGCACTAAACAAATAATAAATCACTTGAGTGAAAAAAAATTTTTTTTGTCACATTGAATCTCAACCATGCAGTCTTTCTACACATTGCTTTTAAATGACATGAATGAAAGTTTGTTCAACTATTGTCTTTGAGGGAAGATATAGACAGGTAGTTAGGCTTCCCTGATGTATTCTTCTTTGTCTTGTCTGAGCAATGCTTTCCTTGCCTACGGAACGATACAGACTGATTCCTCTCATTACTCTGGTTCCTACAGTGGAGCTTTCCAAACTGTGGCCCTTTCTGCATGACGTTGTTGTTGCGCTTTTGCCACAGGATGGCAGTGGTCGGCAGGCCATGCTTCCACATGATGACGTTGCCATCCTGCTGCCATTCTGTCACAGAGCATCACGCTTTTGCAAAACGGAAAAAATCTGTTTCATGCCTGCAATCGCACGGCACTCCCATCACTTCTGGCCATGCAGAAGATGCAGAAGCGCATTGGTGATGCTTCCTTCCATAGTGCAGCAATGGAAAAAGCCCGGCTGCGCTGCAGAAGGAAGACGTGGCACCATTGCGTTCTCTTCCACATGGACCAAGCGGGTGCAGAGAGAAGCGTTGCTGATGCACTCCCTTCTAGACCCGGGACTGCAGCAAGATGATGCAGAAGAGCTTTGTCGTGTGGAAATGGTGTGTGTGTCACAACACCTTAGTGTGTTGGCTGCAGAGTATATGTGTGTTGCATGAACGTAATGAGCCACTCCAGGCCAAGGAAAACCCTGGTGAGAGCAGAGGCAGGCCAAACCTCGGTGGAGGGGCTGCCTCTCTTGCCACCGCCACTGCTGCCTTGGGCCAAGGAAGACCCCAGTGAGGTCAGCAGCAGCAAGCCAGGCTTGGGTGCAGGAGCTGCTTCCACTTACTGAATTACTGTGTTGCAAAATGATGCATGTCTAAAAAGTGTGTCACCAACATGAAAAGTTTAGAAAGCTCTGTATATGTAGGAGTACCCAGCTGAATCCATCCTTCTTCATCAGACATGAAATCTCTTTCCCTTAAATTGTGATGGGCACTATTCCTGATTGCACAATCTCCAGTTGTCCCAAATTGGCAGTGCCAGTCTTAATTAATCCTCTGTTATCCCACCTTTTCACCTTCTTTTAAAATGTCTTGGTTTCTCCTCCTCCCACTCCCCCTTTGCGCTTGGCTTACTTCAAGTACTGCAAATTAATTTGAAGTGCAAAAATAGTTTGCACAGTTAACTCAGTAGAGGGGAGAGGAAAGAGTGGAATCTGGTCCTTCCCAGTAGACTCGGGCAAAAACAAACTGCTGCAGTCTTTCATAGCTTTCTTGTTATTCCTTATTAATAGTTTTTGCCATCTTGACCGTACTGTGATATTGCTTGGCCACACATGTCCTGGTTTTCAACTGTGGAATGCTGGACGATATGTGATTCCAGGCAGCTGTCTTCCACACAAAGCCAATATCTTTGTGCTAGTGAAAAGCATACTCATAAGGTGGGTCATTTTGATCAACCATTATTAACATACCAGTAAATCTAATTCTGCTACTCCTCTGGCTTATCAGATTTCAGTATGTCCCACATATTTTCAGCTATAAGGGCTAGCAATGTTTTTTTTTAAATGGTAATTTAAATTCCTGGGAAGTAAAATTCTGCATAAATTTTAAAGCTTAAACATTGTTAGGCCCAAAGGCCCAGTCTTTCTTCTTACACAGATTGTATGGCTGTAAGTTGACCTTTAATTTTATGCAAAGAAATTTTTTTAAAAAGAGTCAGTTTATCCTTGTTCAACATAAAAAAAAACCTGCAGATCAGCTTTCAAACTGTTTTTTAGACTAGTTGTGTACTGATGACAAGTGATAATTTTTGCTTAGAAAATCATTTGTTAGAAAGGACTAATTTAAAGAAGGTAGGTCCCAAATTGATGACCCAAACACTGCAGGAGATTAATTTCCATTCCTTCTGTTAGTTAATACAAAAACCAGTCTTATTCATCATGGATTTACAGGGAACCATTTTATTTGACATTATCTACAGTTTATGTTGACAATTGATTTTCCTTGTTGGACAATGAAATTTATTATCTGCCATTTGATAAAGATAATTAAACTGACTTTATATAGGGTTGCTATCATAAATGTTGATTGAGCCTGTGAAAAAGTTGCATAAAACTGTGACAAGACTGGAAATGTAGAAACTGATAGCTGTTTTCATTACATTTAATGGTCTCTCACCTTTTTTCTGCCCTGACCCTGATTTTGCAGGTTTTTATAGTGCCTTTTAAAACTGGAGAGATGGCGGAGCTTCCTTCTCTTCTTAGGGGACAATTATTTAACTCAACTTAAACAAGTCTGCAAGTTTTCTCCACTGCACAATGTGTAGCAAGGGAAGAAAGAAATTGTGTCTTTACCCCGCAGAAGTGCTGGCGTGTTTGTATTTGGTTCATGGATCATTTTTCAACCTAATATATTTTTGTAGGATCTCTGTTGTACACACCAGGCTTGTAGTGCCTCTTATGAATCTGCTCCTTATATAAATGACAGGAATTGTATACTGGGCTGGCAAACCCTACAGAAAGGTTGTTGGCTCAGTTTTACATTTTTTTGCTTATTGAACATTGATTCTGCTTGTGTTCTCTCCTGACACTCCTCTTATTGACATTATTGTGCAGAGCAGGAAACTGCTCCTGACATTTTGGTGGACCTTTTCCCAAACAGAACAACATTGGTGATCTTAAAATGTGATATGCTAAGCCTTCCAAGGACTATCAATAGCATTGCTTGCCTTCTTTTGGCCAGAATATAAAAATCACATATGGTTTGTTTGCAGGAGCAGGGCTATAAAACTTGACAAAAGAGCAACAGCCTGGATAAAAATCCGGGCTATTGGGATCCAAGACTATACAGTGATGGTAGTAGTGTGGAGATTATCAGATTGATTATAATCAATAAGCCCTGAATATACAAAGAATGCAGCAAGGCATGAACCAGGGCCCACCCACGGCAGTTTACTATTAAGGCAGAACAGTAAAAATCCCCCCCTCCCGCAATGTTAATGGCCAGAATCCAATGGTGTATATGGACTGAGGAACATAGAAAGCTAACTTACAGTGCATCACACCATTGGTTCATCCAGCCAATTATTGTGAATTCCCACTGGCAGCAGCTCTCCAGGTTTTTGGATAAGATTTTTTCTAGCCCCGACTTGAAATCGTTGTTATTCCCTAGTAGTTTTCCATCCAGGTACTAACCAGGCCTGACCCTGCTTAGCTTCCTGAATCAGGATGTATCCAGGCTGACCGAAAAGTTCCAGCGTTTGTTCCTGTTCTTGTTGATTTTATACTGGTTTAACACCAACTGACCCTGGGAGCTGGTATAAAAAGTCTCCTAAATTTAGGACTTTCTGGTCTTGTTAATTAGTCTGGATGCACCTCCATGTGAGATTTGTTATGGTCAGGACGATGTATAATATATACTTCTGCTGGTTTATACTATTTCTGCCTGTGCAATCCAGAGTGGTGATTCTCCACACCTCTTTCAGCCCTCAGTGCACTCTAAAAATCTGTCCTGGAGTACTGGGATGCTGTAAGGCCCCGCTTTGGAGGTCCCTAATGTCAGTATGGTTTGGATGGACACCATACCTAATTGGCAACACATTTTATTGGCTCTGATATCAAATTCAAGGCTGAGAGGTGACAGAGAGGTCAAACTGAGTGAGGGAAAGAATTTGACTATAAATCTGAGAAGCATAGGTCAACTCCAAAATTCCTCCAGGTAAGACTGAGTCACTTGTCAGGCAAATACACATCATTCCTGTGGATAATAGGCTTAAATAGAAGCTGGACTTTTCCAGGGAATCCAATGGTGAGGAGCCCACCAGGACACTGATTGACAGGTATTCATCCCTTGTACACCAGGATTCTTTCATCTGTCCTCACAGCACCCACAATAGACAACTATTACAACATCCATCATGTCTTTGTCAATCAAAGCAATAAGCCCATCAACAGATGAAAGACTCATTGTCCACAACAGCGTCCCTTTGTCTTGCATCTGGAAACTTCACAACCACAAGCCATTTTCAGGATACAAATACCCCTGATTTGAGGATGCCCAGTGCACTCTCTTGAAGGTCTACCCATCATTCTGTCCATCTGGCTCCTGAATGAGGTCCTACCTAAGCCAAAATACATTTCTGCTCTTCACTACTCTTCTGGACTGGTAATTATAAATCCCTCCAAATCCCTCAGCCTCTCTATAATTTTTCCTCCCTTTCTCTTTCAGCTAGCTCTTGTATGAATGTGTGATTGTGTGTATCTTGTGTGCATGCATGAGTGAATTCCCTCAATAAAATCATTTATTAGACAATTCTGCTTGATTTTTGGCTTGGCCTGACCCTGTAAACATCGGGTAAAAAGATCTCATTAGGTTACCCTGCTTCTTGTAGTGCTACAGTTTGTGCTCTGGCTAATTCCCATTCCCCATTATTTGGAGCACATTGAGGTGTCCCCCACGGGACCCCAGAAATCAAGGTAACAATGCTCTTCAGGGCAGTTTTGATGCTACAAAGGGTGGAAAGGGGGGAAAGAAAGTTCCACTAGTAGACATGGCATAATCCAGTGACAGTGCACTGTTGAATCCTGGCTAACAGCCATACCGCTCAAGGCTGGCCAACTTATTTTGTCACTTGAGGCAGAAAAATCCCACAAGCACTTCTCACTGGGAGTAAATCATACTGTAACAGGACAATTTCTACTCTTTTAATAACACTGCATATGAGCTCCCTGAGGCTATAAGACACACTCTGACTAATTGTAGGGCCAGCCTTGACCTGAATCTAAATGTGTAGGGAACGGTGGTGTAATAGAGACAGCTCTTACTCTTGTCAACACTTCCTGGTTAGCAGGGATGATGACATTGTCTGTCACGCCTACTCCTCAAACTTCCCTGCATACTCTCCAACACTCAACTTATGAAAAGTGTGTGACCCAGCAACATCAGAGTGTGATCAAGATGCCCAAAATTATTAATCAGAAAGAACATGCAAACTAGGACAGGCAGAAGTAGATTGCTTTAGCCTGAGCCTACCAAGAAGACAAGATTCCGTTTCTCCTTTTTCTATCCTTCCTGCTGAGTTAACTGTGTGCAAACTACTTTGCAGTTTAAACTCATTTTGCAGCAATTGAAGTAAGCTGAGGACAAAGGGGAAAGTGGGAAGACAAAAGAAGCTAGGATATTTTAAATGCAGCTGGAAATTGGGAAAACAGGGTTAATTTGGACTGTCCCTACCAAATCAGGACAGCTGAAGGGTAAATCCCTGCTCTCTGAATTCTCACGGTAGGGAAATTGGTAAACTTAGGTGACTTTGAAATAGAGCATTTAGACTGGGAAAAGAAACTCCTGAGTGTCTTTGTGTGTCTGTATACACAGGTAAGCAATGAGGCAGATTAATGAACAGGTCAGCTTGCATTTTTGGATTTTTCTTGAAGACCTGCCCATGGGGTGTGTTAGAGTGATGGCACGTACTTCAGAATTTAGCAGTACACCACTGGATGGAAAGAAGAACCAGTATCAGCACCAGTATTTCTATGAAAAGAGAACTGGCCTCAAAATTTGATAACTGTGGGCCTTGGTCATGAAAACAGCTTCAAACTCAATGAGTAGAGTGAACAAGAGTGTGTAATGGATACCATCATGAAGCAAACAATAAAGCCCTCTCTGGATCTTCTAGTACAGTGGTTTTCTTTACCATGGATAAATATCTTTTTGTTGCCATGGACCATTAAGACTTAACTCAAGGTGGCTTCTGGCTGGCTGTGCAGTAGCAAGAAAAGACATGTACTTTCTCTCAGCATCATTCACTTGCATGCCATCAAGGGTAGCATATGCTGAGTGCTTTTTTTTGTTTTGGCTATAAACAGTTATTTTCATGACTTTTGAATGGTTTGAGACATTGAAATGAAACGTTATACAAATGCTCTTTACCACTGGCAAAAGATTCCTGCTCTTTGCGATCAATGTATGACTATCTGTCTGTCCAATTGTCTTTCTTTCTTCTCTTCTATCATTCTTTCTTTGTATTTTAATTGTAAAAGCTCATAACATTTCTTCAAGCCTTTGCGGAAGCCCTGTGAAGACATTGCTGACCCTTGGTGGTCCACAGAAGACAGGTTAAGAACTGTCCTTCTCGTACTCTCTCTTTATTCCAAAGAAAACAAACTACAACACAGAGACTTGATTTCCTTCTTCATCACACCTGCTTGTGTGGAGATAGCTAAAAACTGGAAGAGCAGAAGTCTCTTCCTGGATAGCTGGTGAAAAAGAATCTGGGTCAAATGGCTTTTGGAGATGCTGTCAGATAACATTAGAGTTATGTTTAGAGATAACATTAGAGCCTGCAAAGGACAAACCAATCATGTCACCTTCATAGAAAAAATGGCTACTGTTTATTAAATATATTGAATATATAAATAAAGGACTACAAGAGCTGCAACTGCCATGACACGATGTAGGACTTTGGAAGGGCATTTTACCAATCAAAAACTCCCAAGTTGGTAAAGGAAATCTTGACATTTTGAGCTACAGGGTCTGAAAAGACTTAACAACACATTGTTGAGTATGAAATAATTGACATTCATTGCTTGTTGAGAATATAACATTTGTTTTGGGTGTTTTGTGGAAGGGTGTCTTTATATTTTTGTGGGGTATGTGTGATTATTAATGAATTACACTGTTAATTTAAATATTTTTAAAAAAAATTAATTTTTTTTAAAAAAGAAGGAAAAAAGAAAAACTAGAAGTTCAAATGGATTTTAAATTCCATGGTCAGTGAGAAGTCTTAGGTAAACAGGCTCAGAGAGAGCAGGGGGCTGTGGAGAGAAGTCCCAAAGTTGCAGCAAGCTGGTCTTAACTGAACATGGGAAAGGTGCAACTCATTTTTGAAATCTAGGCCAGAAGGACACAACTCAAAATTGCTGTTGGACTGACAAATCCTCTCAGCAGTCCTGTTAAACAGCAGGATAGGCACAGGCTTTCCTGTTATTTGGCAAAGGAAAGTATATTTGGCAAATCAAACATCAAACTGAAGGGGGGTGGAAACCGTGGGAGATGTGGGCAGTGCATATTGAGGTAGGTGTGAAGTTGAAACGTCAATTTCCAGGGCAAGCCAGGCTGCCAAATTAAACCGCAGCATGTTCTGGTTGCACATCAACTAGTTCACTCTTTATTATTAACGTCTCACGTCAAGTAAAAACCTTGGTGTTTCCAAACATGTATGTGCAAAGGGAGCTAACCCCCAGGAGGGCAATCCTTTAAAAATTTATTGTTCAGGAGCTAAATCTGAGATGGGGTGGAGGTGAAATCCTGCAAAAACAGAGTGGTCTAACAAATCTCAGTCAGATACTAGAAAAGTACTGTAAGACATAACTCTATATTGGGGTGGGCAACGTGAGCCCTACATGCTACATGCTGAGAAGCTTTGACCATTTTGTGAGGGCTCTGGAGTCTTCCACAATTGACCAAAAAACCCCAGCACCTCTTGGAATCATCCAGGACAGTGATTTTTCTCTTAAAATCAAGTGCAGCCCTTCCCCGCACCTTCTTTTATGCCAAAACACAACCAGAGGTATTCTTATGGCCATTTTTTATTTCTTAGGGGATTGTATAGGTCCAAGGGAATGAAAATAGGCCCTTGTATTTCTGAGCTTGTCCATCCTTGCTCTGCATTGACAAAAGCACACAGGACAGACCTATCTACTAGTGTACTTGTAAACAAAAAAAGTATGACCTTAGCTTTCAGTTCAGAATCAGAGTAGCCTTAATTTTTAGGCCTATGTCTACAGGTACTAAATCAGTGTGCATATGGAGAGAGAGAGAGAGAGAGAGAGAGAGAAAGAGAGATCTTCTGACGTTAAGAATTCTACTTTTAGTTTATCTTAAACATAAACAAATCAAACAGAGGCTGGAAAACTGTTGGTATCATATCCATGCATAAGTCCTTGAGCAGAAGCAGTTGGTTATTTTGGTCTGATGGAGAACATCTGCATTCTGTTCAAAGCTGGGCAAGTGAAATAACTCTTGCAGCTCCATTTTGTATACTATTGCACAGTTTTGCCATTCAACACAAGGATTGTCTGGCACACTCGGTGAATAACTCCACTTGCAATATTTACACTATGCAGCTCCAGTGCAGGATTTTAGACCATTGTGTTAGTCTATAAAGTGTACTTCATGTGTTTTTAACTAATAGCTCCCACTACTTGGCAAAGGACGAACTGTTTATTCACCGTGTGTGCAAGGCAACAGCCCTCTGGCCTCTCTGTATCGATTCTGTCATGCATTTCTCCTTTACATCTCTCACATCTCCTCCCTCATCCCTTTTTTCCCCTTAGTTAGTGGTGAGTGTTTTCCAGTCTGGAAATCTGGTTTCTTGTAACTTGACAAATCAAGACTCTACTGGCTGAATCTCTCACTTCTTCCTTGTTCTACAAAAGCAGGTAAGGAAGGTCTTGGTCAAGATTTCTCTCATTTCTCAAACAATCCATACTTCGCAGGCTGCATACTCCCTTTTCAAAACTGGCAATGACTGGGTAATTACTACCTGTTTTTTGCTTTTGTTTTTATTTTTTTGAGGGGGAGGCTACTTTGGACTCCCCAAAAGTGATCTTGCACCTTAAAATGGTGAACCTCATTCCCTGGAGACTCTTGTTGGCAGGATTCTTCATGGTCATTTCCGCACTAACCAGTTATAATGCTACGATTCCACTTTCAACATCCTCTGGAATCCCGGGGTTTGCAGTTTCGGGAGGGGCCGGCCAGCCCCTCCCGAAACTGCAAACCCCAGGATTCCAGAGAATGTTGAAAGTGGAATTGTAGTGCTATAACAGGCTAGTGTGGAAATGGCCCATAATAGGCCACTCCATTTTTGTAGCTGTTCTGTGGAGTGAAAGCCAGATAACAGTTTGCCCTTTGACTGGAGTTCTGATCAATATTTCCCTTTTCTCCCCTAATGGTTTCTTTGATATAGACCTGTTTTTATTTTCTAGTGGTTTGTCTTTTTCATGGGCTTATGGGAAATGGAAAGTATTCACTATGGGTTTCCTCTTCAGAATAATCACCCAATAAGAGTGATTTTGCTGAGGGCACAGTGTGTTCATTTGTTAAAAGCCCCATCCATTGTTCCAGATAGCACAGCCAGTGATCATGTTTGACTGAAGTATTCTGAGCTTTGGACTTCAAGAAGTAACTTGTTCAAGCTTTGGTTGAGCCCTTGCTTTTTGCAATAGGACTTTGAACGTAATTGATTACAGAGGCTGCAATGATGTAAGTGACACATGCTCCTGGTAGTGAGAATCAGGGAGGTTTTTGGAAGTGCTTGTCAGGGATCTGTTAGTGGCATGCCAGTCCCAGGGTTACAGCCCCACTATGGTCACAGAAAATAAGGATCTCGAAGTAGGAAAACTCTTGAGAAAAACGTGGGCACATTCTTTGTGGGAGGGTGAATTGATATCCTTTTGTAGTGAAAATATGCCTAGGTCAGGAAGGTTCAGGATAACATGAATCCCATGTATTCTGTATACCAGTTGCAGAGAAACCAGAAATGGAGGATGTGGCTGCACTCATGTGGGGTTAAAGGCTTTCTGTGCGCAACAGGTTAGTACCTATGGGAAACAGAAAGCTGGACTAGACAGACCTGTGGCCTGTGAAGCAGTTTTTCTTAAATTCATTTGCAATGTTTGCCTCATAGGTTTTGTGGAGGAAAAGGTGAGCATTATTCTAGGATCTGAGGATTCATGACTACCTACACACATGCACATGCATGCACACACTATTCTCACATGTGTGCACACAGTCTGAATGTAATAATACAACTCCTGTGGGGAATAATATACACAAACATTGGAGCGTGTTACTGCAGTTCCTAAGCTGCACTTAAGGTGACATAGATATCGTTTTGATATCAATAATTTGGCTTCCTTCCACCATTCCCTCCACGTGTTTGGGAGACCCCCAGACAAGCACAGAACTAGGCTCGGCCACTAAACGCTGCAATATCCCAAGACAATACAGGCAGGCCAGAAATAGCCAGATCACCGCTTTAGGAGACCTCCCTGCAAACATTCTATTATGTATGCATGCTACTTACAAAGAGATCTCTGCCCGGAGCAGGCAATTTGATAAGCTGAACGTTCAACCGTCAAGCGTTGTGCGTTTGCATACTGGCCACTCCACTGTCAATTCGGATCTAAAGCAATCATGTTAAATTTTGACCTTTCCAAAGTTTTGTCTCGCGCCCGAAACTCATTGTTTTCCCCAAGTACGGAATAGCCTGCGGTTACATTTCTCCCTATAAAAACCCCCGATTCCGAGACCATCCTCGGATTGCTCCTGAGTTCCATCCTGTCTTGCTGCTGCTCTGCTTGGCGAGCCTTCCCCTCAGTCATATTGGCTGAGACTGTGCAACTTCGGACCTTTGCAGTGATCTATCCGGGCTTCAGGACAGGTGTCGTATCACCCAATTCAACAATCCCTCTGAAAAATCCCTCTGTCCCACTCCAACCTTTATTTTCTATAGTTATCTGAGTGCGTGTGTTGCTTACACTGTTTGTCTGTATTTAATAAAGATCTCAATTATTCTTATAACTTGGTGTGCTCCTTGGCTTGGCCTGACCCCGTAGACTTTAGGTAAAAGATTCCGCTGCATTGCCCTGCCTCTTGCATTGCTAGCTTGTGCTCTTGGCTAATTTCCCCAAACTTAGTTAATTGAGAGCGCATATAGGTGTCCCTCCCGGGACCCCCAGTAATCAGGGTAACAAGTGTTTATTAGCGGAAACCATAACTACAGGGATTTAATTACACAACACTTCCCTTACTGTTACTGGTAGGAAAAGGGAACATCACATATACACCAAAGAGTTGTCTGAGCAGAACTCAGGAGAACAAAGCAGCTGTGCTAGCTGGAGGACTCTGGGTCTTACAGTCTAATAAAATAATCTTTTCAAATTATGCAGGAGACCCTATACTGCCTGGTGGCTTTCATGTTAGTGGAGCAGTAAGTCCAACTGGGTTTTAGTTGAAACTTTAAAAGAGATATCCAGGGTGCTGAACCCTATTCTCAAAATATGTTTAGTACCTTGGATAGCTCCTTTAAATTTTAGGTCAAAACCTGGTGTGGACTTACTGTCCCACTGACATGGAAGCCACCATTGGGGAGACATCACTGCAAATCCAAACACCATTCTAAAGCTCCACTTGCCCACAGAATTTGCTAGATGATTTTGGCCAGTCACTAGCAGCCTAGGCAATCTTCAGACAGGAGGGTAAAGGCAAGTGGATGAGACAGTGTGTCAAGAGTGGACAGATTTTAGGCTTGCAAGATCTACTTTATTTTCCTCTAAAACCCTGAGGTCCACCAACTGGAACCAGGATCACATTAGACAGGATCAGGAAGGTAGGCACTGAATTTCAGATCAAGATACTCTGAGCATGTGCCAGCCCAAGAATTTGTTTTGATTTGCTGAACCAAAGCTCGCTCCTACAACCCTAGACACAAATGTATTCTGTTTTCCTCCAGGCTTTTAAAATTATATTTCAGCATTCTAACATAGGAGTGGAAAGGGAGCCTCTTTTTGTCCATTTTTTGTTTTAACTACCTTGGAAAAATTGGTGTCATCAATAAATTTGGTTCCCTCACTGCTTATCTCTAAATTTATAAACAGGGAAAAAGCAGTTCTAATAGCAGTTCTAATAAAATCTTTATTTCTCCTCTCTGGTTCCTGTTCTTTAAAGATAAGATCCCTTTCCTCACCCTGTAAGTACTACATTTGGTCAGGACTTTATGTAAAGCTGTTTGGAAGTCCATGTGAAGTATGTTTACTGGGTCACTCCATTCCTACGCTTGTTGCCCTCTCAGAGAACTCTAGTGCTACACAAAGTGGTGGTGGATGAACCAACGCCTGTCCATGAACCACCAGCTACTGGCCTATGGTGAATTTCCGTGAAATAAAGGGACAGTTATAGCCAATGAGCACAAACATGGTACTGGTCTTGGGAACATTAGGGGAAAAACATGCCAGTTCCCCACCTCAGATAGTGTGAGAAATTTGTAAGACAGTGCTTCATCTTGCAAAAGCCATGTTCTTACTCTTCTTCTTCAGCTAGACTTGTCCCTCTTATGATTGATAGTTTTATCCTTAGCAATTCTTTCCACAAGTTTACCCAGAACACTCTTTAAGTTAATTGGCTTGTAATTTCCTGGATCCCTTTGTAGAGACAGGGGTTTGTTAGACTGAGAACTCATTTAAGAATGTTGTTAATGTGGGTCAGGAAGCAGAATAGGTTCATTTTCAGACCTAAGCTTTATTCCATCCAGGATACATATTGATGCTGCAGGGAATACAATGGATGATTTTAAGCACCACTGGCATTATTATGATGTGAGGATTGTGTGTGAATGCCAGTTCATGACATTCTCCACTGCTATAGAAATGTCATTGTATTAAACATATATTTTATTTGTAGATTTTGGAAGTGGGGGAAATGAATCAAAAACAGAAAATGGCCAAAAGCAGGTTATATGCAGTTGTTGCCAGGACTCTGGGTAGCAGATGGGACTCCTATGCAGGGGCCTCTGTAACACATTGGCTTAAACTTTATTTTAGTCCTGACTCGAGCAAACCTATTGAATTTTCTAGATTTATCTGTGCATTGACACAGCCTTCTGCAATTGATAGAGTGGGTCTACTCAAGTTGGGACCAACCAACAGTATGCCAGCCATCCTGCTTTTGAGCACTATAAATCCCTTTTAGGCTTTCAAACTGAACACTGCTTGTCTTTGCCTTGGAGAAGCCACCACAAGGGGTCACTCATATCCCCATGGAGGCAAAGGTACAGCACCGCCTAGGAGTGCATGCAAAGTAAAAGCAAATTTCTTATGATGAAGCAGGAACGGCTCCATCACAAACATGGGCAGCCTGTATGGTCAGGTGTTTCTTGGATTTCTCAAAGAAACTATTGCTCAAGGCAGGTGATAATGATTTGTGATTTGCTCATTCTCAGAATAACGCTACAGAGGAGGATCAGAGTTGTGTGTTCTTGTGTGCTTCCAAGGCGTTTCTGACTTATGGCAACCCTAAGGCAACCTTATCACAAGGTTTTCTGGAGCTAAGAGTGTATGATGCACCCAAGATCACCCAGTGGGTCTCCATGGCCAAGCAGTACATTGAAAGCTGGTCTCCAGGGTCATAAACCAACACTCAAACCACTACAGCAAACTGACTCTCAAGATCCGAGTTACTTCTGAATAATTATGAGGAGACACACAAGTCAAAGGATGAATTTGGATCTGAAGACAGGTCTCTTTAGCCTATGTTCAAAACTCTTACCTTGACCTACTTGGGTACTGTCTGTGGTCACTGCCGAACAAGCCATCTATACAGAAAGTTATTTTGTGCTTCCACATTTCCTTTCTGAATACATTTCACAAATGATGGTGATAAATGTAGGAATATGCCGGGACCTACAAAAAGAACTTAGGCTGGTACAGAAAGTAGACAGCTGCATGAGGCCTGTAACAGAATGTTGCAGTGGGAAGTACTTCTGTTCAGAATACGTCCTCTCTGTTTTCCCTTTCTCTGCCTCTAACCCATCCATCAGCATGCTGTAGCCACTGAATATGCCATGACACATTTCACTGGTTTAGGAACTTTCTCCTTAATTAAGTTTTTGTCCCCTCTAAGAATTTTTTTTAAAAAACTCCCACAAATCTTCAGTCTCTCCCATGTCTATTGATACTTCTTGTGTGCAAGTGGTGCTATTTTTGCCACATAAATGGTGACACTCATGACGGGACATTAGGAATAGAGGGACTGATGGGAAAGCAAATAAAATCCTATGATCTCTTTGCAGGGAAGATAACATGCTTTTTGTTACAAAGGAGAAGGTAGAAGTGAGATAAAATAATATCCATATGTCTTACCATTAATCTGAACCCTTGTATTATATCTTTACAAAACCATTATTAAGTAAATTATATTATCTGAGCAAGGTTGGGGTTGAAACTCTGACTTGCTCATTTCAGCAGTTTTGCCCAATTATTTCATCATTTCATCATTTTTGGTTTCTTTCTTTTAACTGAAGACAGATTAGGAGCGGGGGAGGTTTAAGGAGCAGAGCCGATGAACCAGCAATTACAAGAGAAAGTCAACAAGATGAGATGGCACCATGTAGCCAGGTTACTGTTTGTTCTGGAGAGGAAGAGGCGAGACAGTCTCTGTGGGACAAGATAGCATCCTAACAGCAGAGATAAGGGGTTTCTCTTTGACATCAGCCCCTGTGATGCTGCCAGAATGATCTGAGGAGTTAAATGGACATCTTGTTAAATAAATCTGTGAAGAGATACAGTCTTGGGACAATTGCTAATTGATTTAATTGATTTCCTTTTTTTGTTGTTATTGTTGTTGTTCAGCTTACCTTCTTCTGAAAGTTCACAGAGGACAAGATTGTCCCCCATTGGTATGGTTTTAGACTTAAACTTCATAGCTTCATTAAAAGGGGAGCCCGCAACACTTCTGTATCTCTCTAATTCATATTATGGCACTAGAACAAAAGTAATAGTCATCTGCTTCATGGCTTTGAAATGTTACGTTAAACAACAATAACAACAACTATTAACTTCCAGCATATCCTAGCCAACATAACAGTGGGAGAATTCTGGAAACTATAATAAGTTCTTAACCATTTCCCAATCCTTGGCCATTCTACAGATTGGAAGCCTGAGGAAGAACAAATATGATGTACTTTGTGCTTTGTGTTGTCACAACAGTGCTAGGATATCAGTACATATTCCACGAGACTTGATATGAAAGGATCTCTGGGAGAGAGCCTAGTGACACTGGAATAAGTAGCAATTGTATGAGTGTGTGCACATGCATACACACTTCTCCACCATAGGAACAACATTTAACAGTTGTTAAACATCCTGCACACAGTTCTGCAATTCTATGCACAGTTACCTATGAGTGTGGGAGAAACTCGCACTAATCACAGTAGAGCTTATTTCCAAGTAAACATGCGAAGAGTTGGGCTGTAGAACACAAGTTCCTCAGTACAATGACTAGGGATATAAATTATGAGCTCACAAAAAAACCCTGTGTGGCCATATGTGAAGAAAATGCGTGGAGTTTAGATGTAGGGAAAAAAGCAAGCTTGCAGGAGAAATTGTCTTGAATGACCACAAGTCCATCCAGCCAAATACTGATGGGGAACAGACTAATCTAGAAGTTGGTGAGCTCTTCTCTACAGGGTTTTTAACACAGTCTAGTTGGCCAGCTATCAGGGATGTTATAACAGTGGGTTTTCTGCATCAGCAGAAGGGTTCTGCTAGATTATTGGGTTCCCATCGTTTGGTTCTCTGGCTGTTTGGACTTCAAACTCCTGGAATACCTGAACATTGATCATGCTGGCTGGCAAGTCCAAAGCATCTGGAGAGCCAAAATATTGAGCATCATTGCACGAATTACGTTTGCAATCTCTCATGGTTTTGTAATTACAGAATATAAGACTGTTGTTCTACCCTTCACTTCTTTGGTTTAAACCAGGGATGCTCTGTTTGCAAACCATGTGCTGTCTTCAACTAAGCAATTATTCTGTCCCATAGGGACTCAAGGACAAGAAGCAGAAGTGGATCATTGATGGAGAAGCTAGGCTTACCCCTATTTTGGACCTTTCTTCCACAGACATCAGCGGAATTGTTTTGACAGAGTCCACAGGCAGAAGATCCAGGAATGGAAGCTACATCAAGGCCACCAATATGTTTGGTAGATGCATGGCTGAATACAGGGTAGGCTTTCACAGCCTAGTACTGTCCAGTTGTGTTGGGTGCCAACTCTCATTATCCTTACCTTGCTGGGAGTTGTCACCCCACACATCTGAAAGGTACCACGTGACTGAAAGCTGTTGTAAGACTAGCAAACCATTGGATTAAGATGAAGAGTTTCTAGGTCAAGAGATAATCTTTCTTCCAAACTGTTTTTAATTAGATGGCCCTTTCACACTACACAATGTCATGTGCACTATGATTAACTACTGTGACAACATCCTATGGAACCTAGGCATTTGTAGCTTGGTGAGGCACTAGAGAAGAACTCTGACTGAGAATTCTAAATTCTAAATGCCCTTCTCTAAACTGCAAATCTCAGAATTCCATAGGTTGGAACCATGGCAGTTAAAGTGGCAGCATAGCTGTGTAACTGTGGAGTGTGAAAGAGCCCCAACTCACCATACAGTTTTAATACACAAAATGCTCATTCTAACCTCTCCCTGTTTCCTTCTGTTTTGGATTTAGCAACACTGTCTTGGTTTCAGTTTTATTATTTGATATTGAGCTTTAGCTAGCGCTCAGCACATATTAAGGCAAACTGTAGTGGTGATGAAGATGATAGTGACTTCTTTGGCCCTTTCTTTATCCTAACTCTGTTGCTAATATTTTTTATTACATCCACATGACTTCAGAGTGATGAAGCCTGAGAAGCTTATTTGAAGAAGCAATATCATGATCTTTTTCTTGACTGTTAGTGTCCAGTTTAAGTCACATGACATGTAGTAATGGTTTTTCCAGGGGATCTTGGGAACTGTGGTCACATGTAATAAACAAACAAACAAATAGTGCTTAGAGCAGGGCTTTCCAAATGGTGTGCCATGATACATTAGTGTGTCGCCTGAAGTGGGTAGGTGTGTTGTTTACAATCTTGGAAATGTATGTTATTATTTAAAAATCACATATTTTTAAAAATATATGAAAGGTTTTCATGAGATTTGTTGTGTCCTCATACATTTTGTTATTACAATTTATGTATGTGTCTGTATCTCTTGTAAGGGGTTAGTTTAACCTCTGGTTTGCTAGTAAAACTGAATTACTGTGTTGTGAAACGATGTATGTCTAAAAAGTATGTCACCAACATGAAAAGTTTGGAAAGCTCTGGCTTAGAGGTAGAAAAAGAAGAAATTGAAAGATTCTATGCTGGAGTCCAGGAGGAAATTTATCACATACTAAAACAGGATTTCTTATTAATCATGAGTGATTGGAATGCAAAGCAGTAAACAGAGCAGAATCAAAGATTGTAGGAAAATTTGGCCTGAGCTCAAGAAATGAAACAGGAGACTGAATGACTGAGTTTTGTGAGGCTAACAGTTTGTTCGTTGCAAACACATTCTTCAAACAACCCAAGTAGCGACAGTATACAAGGACATCACCTGATGGCCAATGTAGAAATCAAATAGACTACATAATCAGAAACAGAAGATGGGAAAGATCCATTCTCTCTACAAAAACAAGACCAGGAGCAGATTTTGGCACAAACCATGAACTACTAATATCAAAAATTAGAGTGCAGCTAAAGAAAAACATTAAAACCAACTATCATACTGAAATACAATCTAAAGAACATCCACTGTAGAATGTAAAGATAATGTGAAAAATAGATTTGCACTATTAAGCCTAATTGACTGGGAGCCAGAACAACTCTGGTCTGAGTCCAGGGGCACTGTCAGGGAGGAATGCAAAAAGACACTGTCTGTAGCCAAAAAAAGGGAAAAGCCTCAATGTATGACAGACAAAACTTGTCAAGCAGTTAAAGACAGACAAGAATCAAAAAAGGGCAGAAACAGAGTCAGAAGCCTGAATGCAACTGTTCAATGACATGCACTGGGACAAGGAGAACTACTATAATCAATGCAGATATATAGAAGATGACAACAAAAAAAGTAAGAACCAGAGACTTCTTCTACAAGATCAGAGAAGTCAAAGAGAAATTGAAAACAAGAGTTAGGGATGCTCTACAACGAGCAGGGAAACACATTGCATGACCAAGTAGAAATAAAGGACGATGGAAACAATACACAGAAGAACTATATAAAAGAAATGAAAGACTAACAGATTTATTCCAGGAAGAACCATGTGAAGACAAACTGCCAATTTTAGAAAGTGAAGTGAAGTGTAAGTTGCACTCAGAGCACTTGGGAGAAATAAATCACCAGGAACAGCTGGCACACCATTAGAGCTGCATTAGTTTAGAACCTACTCTAGTTCTAACTAAAGTGTATCAACAAATACAGAAAAAGTAAGAATGGCCTGCAGATTGGAAATACTCAATATATATTCCAGTCTACAAGAAAGGGGACACCAGGGATTGCAGTAACCACAGGACCATTGTATTAATTTTCCATGCAAGCAAAGTCATACTCAAAATTTTACAACAAAGAATCACTCCCTATATGGAGTAAGAAATGCCAGATGTCCAAGCTGGGTTCGGGGAAAAAGAGACACAAGGGATCACATTGCAAACATATATTGGATAATGGAGCACACCAAAAATTTTCAAAAGAAAATCAGCCTGTGCTTCGTAGATTATAGCAAAACCTTTGGTTGTGTAGACCATAAGAAAGTATAGATCGCTGTTACAGAAATGGGTGTGCCACAACATTTTATTGTCCTGATAGGTAACCTATATGCAGGACCGGAGGCTGGTATTAGGACAGAATACAGAGAAATAGAATGTTTTCCAACAGGCAAGGCAGTCAGGCAAGGTTGCATTTTATCACCTTATCAGTTTAACTTGTATGTTGAACATTTCATACATAAATCAGGGTTAGACTCAGAGGAAGGAGGCATGAAAACTGGAGGAAGGAACAGCAACAATTCAAGATATGCAACTGACACCATACTACTAGCAGCAGAACATAGACTTGGAATGATTGCTGAAAAAAGTCAAGGCAGAAAGTGCAAAGGCAGGTTTACAGCTAAACATTAAGAAAACAAAAATAATGACAACAGATGAGCTTAATGTAGACAATAAAATAGTTCAAGATTTTCAATAGTTATTAATCAGCATGGAGACTGCAGTGAAGAAATCAAAAGAAGACTAGGTCTTGGAAAGTTAGCTATGAAGGAACTAGACAAGATATAATTGAATACTAAAGTTATGATTGTCTATGCCATTGTATTTCCAATTTCTATGTATGATTGTGGAAGCTGGACGGTGAAGAAAGCAGGAAGAAAATCAACTCATTTGAAATGTGGTGCTGGAGAAGAGTGCTACAGATAATTTGAACTGCCAAAAAGGGACAAATAAATGGGTCCTAGGGCAAATCAAGGATGAACTTCTAGGTTTCCCTAGAAACCAAGATGCTTGAATTGAGGCTATCATACTTTGGCCATATCATGAGATGACATGGCTCACTAAAAAAGGCAGCAATGCTTGGTAAGATAGAAGGCAGTTGGAAAAGAGAAAGACCACATTACAGATAGATAGACTCAATTAAGAAAGACACACCAGTGAATCTACAAGATGAGCAGGGTTGTTGATGACAGGGTGATATGGAGCTCTCTCATCTATAGCATCGCCATAAGTCAAAGTTGACTTGACAGCAGTTAAGAAGAAAGAATTCCCTTATGGATCCTGCAGCCCTAACTGAGATGGTCCACAACAGTGTTAACTTCAGTTCAACAAAAATTCCTTAGGCTGTGCAACCTGGGATCTATCTACCCTATACTCCAGGAGTTTTTTTCTTCCACTATCTCAAAAGCAATATGGAACAAGTGTTTAGAGTCTGCAAATGTCAACAATCCTAAAATATAACAGGGCAACATGAGAATACGGAGAGAGGATGGAAAAACCTGTAGCTATGTATTATGGAAGGAAATAGTTGAGTCTGAAGCTAAATGTTACCCTGTTCTTGGGACCATGGATGAGTTTGGCATCATCCAACTCCATAGCATGTGGTGGCCTTTAAAAACAAAATCCGTCATGTGGATGGAGAACCTCTTCCATTTCTATGCTTCTGTTTCCCAAATCGATCCTTTCCATCTATGCCCTGCAGTGTTATGCATTTTCACTATTTGGATTCTGATAGACATGCCACACTGAAGTCAATGAGAGAGAGCGCATTGCTGCCAAACTCTACACAGAAATTCTGCAGTGATTTACCCACTTCTAATTAACAGATGTGGTCAGTACTGAGGACACATTTGTTGTTTTTAAAACAGGATGTCATAAGATTCCTAACTCCTAATTAGTTTCTAAGGTGTGTATGCTATATATCCCCAGTGTAGTGAGGATGGATGTGGGATTGTGGGAGTTGTTGTCAACAGCAAAACAACTTTCCCCAGCTCTTTTTTGATTGATTGATTGTAGTTAATGTGTTTTAGGGGGTTGGTTTTAGATGGGTTGGTGGGTGGGGAGGATTGGTTATGTTTTAATGCTTTTAATATATTTAATGTATTGTTGTAGTACCACCTCAATCCATGGGGAGAGGCGGGATATAAATAATAATAATAATAATAATAATAATAATAATAATAATAATAATAATAATAATTTATATCCCGCCTCTCCCCATGGATTGAGGTGGTACTACAACAATACAACAATAGGTGGTACTACTGGTCAAGTCCATTGGACAAGTAACTACTCCCAGTAACTGGCAGAGAAAGTAGGGACTACTGGAAGAAAATAATAATAATAATAATAATAATAATAATAATAATAATAATAATAATAATTATTATTATTATTATTATTATTATTTTCTTCCAGTAGTCCCTACTTTCTCTACCAGTTACTGGGAGTAGTTACTTGTCCAATGGACTTGACCAGAGAACCAAGCACATGTTTCTTCCACACTTTTTTAAAAGAAGAAAAGAAAAAGGGGGGGGGAGAAGGAAGTTTTATTTTATCCAGAAAATAATTAAAATCTCATGTATTTTTATTGGTTTGAGTATCCAGCAGAGTGGAAATATTGAAACTTCAAGCCCTCTTGTATTAAAAAGTCACAACTGTTCAATTTTATGAGTTCTGACTGTGTGAAAAAACTGACGGGGACAGCTTTAGAGGGAGAGGGGAAAAAAGCCGGGATTTTGGAGCCCCGGATGGCTGTAAAAAAATAATACAATCGCCTATAAAACCGACGAGAGTGATATTAAAAATTATGTAGCTCCATTAAACGCGACATTTCGTGGAGGGTTGGAGTTAATAGCGTGTGTTTTTTCAGCCTCTAGAACAAGTCCGATTGGACTGCGGGGGGAGGAAGCTAAAAATTAAATGCAGCATGTTTTGTTTTGTTTTGTTTTCCCTCTCGCCGGGGCTTATGCAGCAGCCCAGGAATGCAATAACGTCGCCTATTGAAACTTCCTTTTAACAAGGCCTATTGCCTGTATAAAAGTCAAAGAAGAATAATCTCTCCTTCCCGGTTTATTTGGTCCCCCCCCCCAGCAGCGCAGCCAACGCGGCCTCGCATCCCTCCGCCAGGCCCGAAGCCTGTGATGGCGGCGGGGGTCGGTTTGTGAAAATATTGAGGGAGGATTGACGCTCGATTAGTTCCTCTCCTACACCTCGTTACTCGGAAGGGCCACGGGGTCGGCTTTTTTATTGGAGGCGTATTAAGTCCATCAAACTGCAAATCCAACACTTCCAGACGAAAATATGAAGCTATTGCCCTCCGAGGGGCGGGGGAATAAGCGCTGCCTGAAGGGACCTCAAGGGAGACCGAAAAGTAATCGAAAAGTATGGCCTTCACTGACCTCCATACCTGATCTTTATTAGACACCACAGCCTGTCCTCGGGAGGGACATGTGGACAGAAGCTGAATGAGGGGGAAAATAGAAATCAATGGAATTTATTTCCGGATAAATCCTGAGCATTCAATTATATTTGCCAGTTCTCTCCCCACCTCCTCCTTTTCTTTATTTATTTTAAATTTCTCGGCTTCTCCTCTGTCAGAGCCCCCTGTGGATTTGAACGTGGGGGACATTTGGCGGCAAGAAATGAAGGCGAATGGAGCAGCCGCCCTTCCTTGGCAATCGCTTCCTTGAGGTTTTCTTCTCTCCGATGTTCTCTCTTCTGAGCCATCCCCCTTTCCCTTTTCTTCAAGAGACTCTTTTTCCCCCCCCAAATGGGAAAGTCCTACAACAGTGTGGGAACGAGGGATGTATGTGGACCGTGGCTTTTGGCCTCGGGAAATTAGTTTTGAAGCTCACCTGAACGGGGAAGTGTTTTCAATTGAAAGGAGGAGAAAAGGAGGCGGGAACACGGAGGTTCCGCTCCCAAATTTCAGGAGAAAAGCTGTTTAGTCTCTTCCAATGAGTTTTGCCCGACATGAGCCATTTCCGCACTAGGCTGTTCTAGCGCGATGATTCCACTTTCAACATCCTCTGGAATCCTGGGGTTTGCAGTTTCGGGAGGGGCCGGCCGGCCCCTCCCGAAACTGCAAACCCCAGGATTCCAGAGGATGTTGAAAGTGGAATCATCGCGCTAGAACAGCCTAGTGCGGAAATGGCCATGGACCAAGTCCCAGGCCATTTCCGCACTAGACTATCATAGCGCTATTACTCCACTTGCAACATCCTGTGGAATCCAGCCGGCCCCTCCCGAAACTGCAAACCCCAGGATTCCATAGGATGTTGCAAGTGGAATAATAGCACTAGTGTGGAAATGGCCCCAGGCTCTCCCAGCCAGCATGGCATGGGATTTTGGGAGACATAATTCAATCATTTGCCATACCTTGGCTCAGTCAGAATGGAGACTGCAGTCAAGATATCAGAGGCAGACTAGGACTTGGAAGAGCAGCTATGAAGGAACTTAGACAAGATCCTGAAGTGTAAAGATATATCACTGAATACTAAAGTTAGGATGTTTCATGCCCTTGTATTTCCAATGTTTATGTACCATTGTGAAAGCTGGACAGGGTAGAAAGACCATAATTAGAAAATAAACTCATTTGAAATGTGGTGCTGGAAAAGAGTTCTAGGGATACCGTAGACTGGCTAAAAACAGAAATGAATGGGTCCTCCAGCCTGAATGTGTCCGGAGGAGGGCAAGGTAAATGGCCAAGGGTCTGGAAGCCATGCCTTATGAGGCCTCTCTTAGGGAGCTGGGTGTGTTCAGTCTGCAGAAAAGGAGGTTAAGAGGGGACATGATAGCCATGTTTAAATATTTGAGAAGATGTCTTATGGAAGAGGGAACAGGCTTATTTTCCATCACTCCAGAAACTAGGACAAGGAGCAATGGATTCAAACTACAGGAAAGGAGATTCCACCTCCAACTCAGGGAGACTTCCTGTCCGGCAGAGCTGTTTGGAGTGAAATATGTTGCCTGGAGTGTGGTGGAGTTTTCTTCTCTGGAGGTTTTTACACAGAGGCTGGATGACCATATGTTGGGAAGGCTTTGATGTGAGTTCCTACATGGCAGGGGGTTGGACTAGATGGCCCCTGTGGTCTCTTCCATTATTTTATGATTCCAACTCTCCCTAGAAGCCAAGGTGACCAAACTGAGGCTGTCCTACTTTGGACCTATCATGAGAAGACATGGCTCACTAGAAAAGGCAATAATGCTTAGTAAGGTAAAAGGCAGCAAGGAAAGAGGAGGGTTACATTACAGATGGATAGACTCAATCAGGAATGCCCTGAATTTGGGTCTCCCATTCACAGGGTCTTCATAAGTCGAAGTTGACTTGACAGCAGATAACAACAGTCCAACAAAGGAACTTTCCCAAGCTCCGACTCTGAGGCGTTTCTTGGAGTCGGGTTTTCTTGGCAAGAGGCACAAACGGGAAATTAAGCAGACGGCTTTCCATTGTAAAACGGTTTTCAGTTGGCTAACTTGGGAGAGAATCCCGTCGAATTCAGCAGGGGCTTATTGTAGCCTAAAAGGAGGCAGTGTCGGGCTGAGTCTTTATTTTACTGATCCCGATCCAGAGCCTGGCCTTGGCTGTTGCATGGAAGCGCAATGTGATTTAACATCCAAAAGACATGGGAGCATTGCTTTAGGACTACAGTTCCTCCCTCCCGCCACCGACAAAACGCCCAGTGGCCATCCTGAATGGAGGACCGTGGGAGTTGTCGCATCCCCAAAGTAGCTCTTCCAAGCTCTGGCCCAAAATAAGCGTGGCTCATGTTAGCGCGTTTGAACTCTGCTCCAAAGTACAAAGAAAGTGTTTTTGGAGAGGGTGAGGTGAAGGTCGTCCGAGATTGTTACTTTAAAAAAAGCGTGTGGGGGGGAGGTCTAAGAAAGAAGACAAAGAGCTGTGGGTTCCTCCCCGAAATTCCCTTTTAATTCAATTAGTCTTGTCTAGCACATTAGTGCCCCCTTCTCTTGATATCACTTTAATTGCCAGGGCAGCATCTTAAGGAATCCTGGGGTTTGTAGTTTAGTGACCTCTCTAGTAGAGAATTTTAAATACCAGACTACCCAACCCAAGATTCCCTACAAGGGACCCATGGCAGGTTCAGTGGTATCCCCGCCTAGAATTTTTCAGTGGTGTCTTGGAAGTCGGCGCTGGGAGATGCCGGGTCTGCTTAACATCCAACTTGCCCTTTGAGGGGCTGATCAACCCCAGATATTTTCCCCAATACCCAGCAGGTGCAGCCTCAGGAAAAACCCCTAGGGCCAAGCTGGTTGTCTCTAATCAATCAAGATCCATTAGATTAGTCACGCTGAAAATCAGTAGCAGAAACAGACTAAATGAATGAATGACAAAGAGAATGGATAAATAATAATAATAAAAAAAAGAACAATGAATGCGTCTGGAGGCAAAGAGTTCCCTATAGTCACAAACGGGCTCCAGGAGAGAATACTTATCGTAACCCTGAATGTTTTGTCATACGCAGTACGAAATGCGAAAGAAGAAAAGGGAGGAGAGAGCATCTAAAGCGGATAAATGGATGTCCTGCGGGATAAAACAATCTTTTGCTATCTGGGACTAAGAACGAGAGATCAGGCGCACCCCAGGCAGATTCGTATTTCTATAAAATGGAAATGATTTTTGTGGACAACAGTTCCCAGAATCCCCCACCCACTGTAGTGATCCTCCCTCGCCCTGGTTTTGTCAAGTGATGCTAGGCAGAAGTTGTGGTGTGTGTACTTAAGCACACACCAGGGTTGTACATTAAACAGAAGTACTTCCCCTCCTCCGTCTACCCTTAAAGGGATTCTTCTCGTCTTAAATATCTATTAAGAGAGGCCTGCGTTTAAAATAGAGTATAAAATAAGCTGTTGTTGGGGTGTGCCTTCAAGTCAACACTGATTTATGGCGACTCGATCTTTCTTGGCAATATTTGTTCAGAGAGAATTTTCCATTGCCTTCCCCGAGGCTGAGAGAGTGCGACTTGCCCAAAGTCACCCAGAAGGTTTCCAGGGCCAAGCAGAGATTTGAACCCGGGTCTCCCAAAGTCATGGTTCAACATTCAAAACCAGCACATTACGTCGGCTCAAAAACGATCCTAATCGCGTAAAAGGCGTGGGGGGGGGTGAAAAGAAGAAAAGGGAACCTATCACATTTGAGGCCTAACTCCTATGTATTAGATTACAAAAAGGTGCGGCCAAGATCATCTTCACCCAGTTTTAATGACTGGAACGTCTCTTTACAACATGGTCAGAGGGTCCCTGTTCTTGGCAGAGTCTAACAAGTCCCGGGCACTGGGACGTAGGCCATTTCCTCACTAGCCTGTTATAGCGCGATGGTTCCACTTTCAACCTCCTCTGGAATCCTGGGGTTTGCAGTTTCGGGAGGGGCCGGCCGGCCCCTCCCGAAACTGCAAACCCCAGGATTCCAGAGGAGGTTGAAAGTGGAACCAGCGCGCTATAACAGGCTAGTGAGGAAATGGCCATAGGTTATAAGAAAGAACCACCACGAGTCCTGCGATGATGTGAAGACCAACAGATCCATTTTGGCGGGAGCCTTCGTAAACTACAGGTCCCTTCATCAGAGGCATGGACAGTCATCCGGAATTCCAAGTCCAAGTCCGTACAATTTGCGAAATGACGCGGGGGAACTGAAGGTAGATGGAAAGATTCTCCTTGCCCAGAAGTGGGCGAATTTCTTCAAGAGATCGACAGATTTTTGCTCCCTAAGTCTCTTCGTGGGATCTCTTTTGCCGCAATAAGCTAACACGGCTCCCCCTTGGAAGGCTGTAGGTCGTTTCGAGGCCACGCTAAGCCACGTCTGGCACGTCAGCCGACTAAATATTCGCGGGTCCTCGTCCTTCTGTTGTCATCCATGGGCCCCATGGAGGGCGAATGAATTGTCACGTTTGTGCCGGCCATTAAACGGGACACCTCGCGCAGCCGCGCAAAAACAGAGAGGGCGGAGGCGGCCGCCCCTCTGCCTCGACGTGTCCCCCCCGCCCCCGGACTGACCCGCTGGGAGTCCCTTTAGCGACCGCTAGCCCTCCGGGCATCAGAGCCGCGGGCGCAGGAGAGAGAGAGGGCGGCGGCTTCGGGGGGCGTCACACCTCCCGCGGCCGGGCCTCCTGACTGGCTCGCCGCGGGCCTGGCAGGAAACGAGTCCGCCCCAGACGCGGCACCGGAGGCTGGAACAGCCCCATTCCCTCCGACGGATGGTTCAGTGCGGGACCCTCGGAGACGGCAGGCGCGGCGGTGGCCTCCGCCAGGCACGGGGGGAAGGAGGGAGTCTGGATCGGGCCCGCAGCCGGGCCTTCCGCAGCCATGCAGTACCAGCCCGCCGGCTCGGCCGCGTTGCCCCCGCTGTACGCGCCCAGCCCGCTGCTCCAGCCGGTGCACCCCACGCCCTTCTACATCGACGACATTCTGGGCAGGGGGGACCGTCCGTGCCTCCCCCGCCGCCCCCGCCGCCACCGCATCCCCCCACCTTGCCCTCGCCCAACTCCTCCTTCACCAGCTTAGTCGCCCCGTACCGGACTCCCATCTATGAGCCGACGCCGATCCACCCGGCCTTCTCGCACCCCCTGGCCTATGGGGCGACGGGCCCCTACGGCGGGGCAGGCTCGGGCCCCCTCTACACGTTTCCGCGCGCCGTCGGCGATTACGCGCACGCCCTCATCCGGCACGACGCCCTGGGTAAGTGAAGGGGTCCGACGGGGCCAGGGAGCGGCGGTGGGGAGTGGGCGCATGGCCAAGGGGTCGGGAGGGTATCTAGACCGGCCCTACCCTTAGGCAGAGGGCGCATCAGGCGAAGCAGACAACGGTTAAATAATCCTATTTATTATCGCCATGGAGAGAAACGGGCGCTGATGGGATTTTTCTCCCCCTCCTTTCGGGTCAAAATAATTTGACTTCCTTTAGGTGCTCCATGCCTTGATTTAGGCTACTGGCGAGGAGCGGGCGTCAGCTGCTTGCCTCAGCTCGCGGCACGTCTTGGGTCTGGCATAAGGGCAGCTTGAGAAAACGAGGCACCAAATCGGGTTGAACCACTTGGGCAAAGAGCACACGGCTGACTTCTTCTGACACGGGATTTGAAAAGGGAGCAATTGCTGAACGCACCCTTCAGATCTCTTACTTCGCATTAGTTATTCCGGATTCATGACACGGTTTAAATCGCCCGCTGCCTCCGCTGGCGATAAGCTGATGGAGAGATTTTGCTGTGAAGCTCTAGAAAAGTTTTGTTTTGTTTCGTTTCTTTATTTTTTTTAAAAAAGTATGAAAGAAAAAGAAAGAAACGAAAAGCCCACGTAGTGACAACTGTCAAAGGCAGAACTAGCCCCAAGTACCCGTGTGGTTTCGGCTATTTTTCTTTGGGGCAAATTGTCTGCGTTAATGGGGGGAGGCGTTCAATAGCGAGGGGGGCGAATGCCTGGGCTCACAGCCTCGGAGTAATAGGGCCTGTCCACCCCGCCGTGATTGTGGCCCACTTGCTTTCTGGACATTGAAATTGGAGGGTTAATTTGGGATCCTATGTGGCCTTAGAGGGGAAAGAATCCATTTCATAGCACTTTATGCCAAGAGAAATCTCCTGGTTACAGTACCGCTCAGTAAAGGGGAAAATTACCTTGTTGGAGATTACAAGCCCCCAGACTCTTCCAAGCTCCACCGCCCCTGGGCCATGCTGGATGGGAGATTCTAGTAGATGGATTTCCTATATTGTCTTGGATTTGGCTCAAACGGATCATCCGGAAGATTCATCCGGAATTTCAGGAATTTTACATTTTTCTGTGGCCAACTGAAACTGCCAAACGAGGCCACGCTTTTAGCCCGCATCGGATGCGGGCTGAGGGTGCGCTGATTTTCCCACTAGTCCCTATCATAATGAGCGTTTACCTATTTGGAAGCGAGCTCGTCAGAATTAGCTTTCTGGCGAACGTGCGTTTAAAAAAGCGCAGAACCTGATCCTAGCACGAGTCGTTCGGTGTGCGTTTACTCAAGAGTAAATCTCCCGGCCGCCCCACGGATTTTGGTCAGAAAAAGCGCCCAACCCTCCCTTCGGGCGTGGATTTCCTTGGACATCCGTTCCCACTGAAATCTTTGTCGTGGGATTTACTGAGAAAGGACGTGTGTGTATGTGTGAAGGGCTACCTTTTTCAACGTCTGCGAGTGTTCACAGGCAAAACGGCGGAGCTGGTTTCCCAGTAAACGGATTTAAATTGTAAGTGGCCCCTCGCAGGACTAAGACGAGATTAAAACTTCTCTCGTTCGTTTTTCTCGTTGCCCCTCTTGTTTCGTTTTTCAGTGAAGAGGGAGGCCATGAAAAGGTGCCCCCCAAATAAGAATGCTGCCCCCAAGACATTTTCTTCAGTCCTCAAATTTCTGGCATTTGTTGTTTTGTGCCTTCAAGTCGTTTCCGACTTATGACGACCCAAAGGCGAACCTATCGCAGGGTTTTCTGGGGCTGAGAGTGTGTGACGCGCCCAAAGTCACGTAGTGGGTTTCCATGGAACTCAGACCACTACCTGACCCTGGCTCTCAAGCGCTGCTGTAATTTAAAACTTCGCTTGAGTATTTAGAAATACAGTTTAGGCATCCAAAGAAAAAAAAAAGGTTTTAAAAAAAGTTACCATAGGAGTGCGAACGCAGTATACAATAGTTTTGGGTGTAAGTTATTTTGAATACCTCACTCTCTGGAATGCTAGAAATTTTGAAGACTGAAAGAAAACTTCCTTGGCGATCAGAATTCTTATCTTGGGGACCAATGGCCTAATTTTGAGCCCCCCTGTTTTGTTTAACTCTCCCCCCTCCATCTCCTGTAGACCTTGTGGAAACATTTCAGATTGCGGGCTTGGCTTCAGCCCGGTCTCTGTGCGAGAGTTTGACCCTTTCCGTTCATACAGGATATCTTGAGCTCTTGATAGGAGTAAATCTGGTTTCAAAAGCTGTTAAGAGTTTTCCTGGCCGCCCGGAGCAGGCTGCTTCCTCGGGAGTCGTGCACACTGCTGATTATTTTATCGACATCCTCAATACAGACAAATTCAGGAAACACTCGGCTTCTGATAGCCCGGATCCGTTTTTCTGATATTGTTCATTTCCTCTGTGTGGGATGGGGCTTTATGACAGCTAAAATAACTTGTTGCTTCCTTAAAAAAAGGGGGGGTGCTGTTTTCGCCAGAATTACTAAAGCCTGACGCAAACGACATCTTGAAGAACAATGTTTGCATTTTCAAAGCTTTCAGTGTCAGACAGAAATACAAACACTCAAAGGCGAGGCGGGCAGTACTGGAGGGGGAAGAGCTTCCTTTTAAACCTTGGGAAAGTTACTTTTGTGGACGACGCCTCCCAGATTCCAGCCACTCCACTCAGAGATTTTGGCAGGTGCCGTTCGAAAAAAGTAACTTCCCCAAGCTTTGCTTCCTTCTGATTGGCGTTCCACAAGTTCACGACCCCCGTCTGTGTTTACGTGGAAGTAAGCCTCCTCGCCGCTTACTTCCAGCTAAGTAGCCACAGAGTTGTCAGAACCGTTTTCCACCGTGTATTCTAAACTTGGTTAGGATGGACAAACGCAGTTGGGATGACGGGGAAATACTAGTAGAATATTCCGATTTCAGCGCGTTTCAGGGTTTCAGACTGGATTGGAAACAGGTCATCCTATACACATGGCCTGGGATGAAACCCCACTGAATTCAGTAGGGCTTCCTTCGAAGGAGAGTGGTTAGGATTGCGGTATTAGAGTGCAATGGAGTCTCCGTTTACCTGGACGACATAGAAAATTATTATAATAACGAAAATAGAAATGGATAAGACTGCGTTACCAAGCTGCAGTTCTAAATCTCTTTATAGATAGAGCACAACTATCTGACAGAGTGGCTTTTATTTTCGTAATGAGCTTTCTTTAGGACTGCCGGATGGTTGCTTCTTTGGGTTGCGATCCAACCCAGGGTCTTAGGCGGGTCCGAGAAAGAGTCCCAGTGAGAACGGCCTTCAAAGGAAACGCGGGCGGTGCTCCTGGCCAGCTCTTCCCGAACTCCTGAATCCTCTAAAGGCATTTAAATGATGGGTCCTTGATCTGATCCATGCCTCTCCCTATAAACCATCTACACAGAGGAGGAAAAAGTGTAGGGATGAGGAGCCCGAAAGTAGCGTTTTTCTCAGTCTTTTCAGATAACTGTTTGGAAAAGGCGGAGGAAGAGGAAAAAACACGAACACGCGCTTTTTAGAGGGGCAAAATAGATCCAGCTATTTCCATGGGATTTTCTATGGAAATGTTTTGCTTTTTAAAAAAAACAACAACTTGGGCCTAAAACTCTGTACTCTGCTTCCTCTTGCACGTTTTCTTGCGGCTGCTTCAACCACGTGGAAGTCAGTTCCGCGGAATACAGGGGCGCGGTGCCGCCGCACGGTCTTATATCCGCCTACTCGGAGGGAGTACTCCCGGGCAAGTGTCATAGGATTCCGGCCATAAATTTCAGGCAAATACATTCAGGGCCGGGGTGGTGTTGTCGAACAGAATTTATAACGTTCAGAAGATGTTTCTTATTTTCTGGACGGAATTAACTTCATTACCGATGACATCCCATACCAATTTGTTGTTGTGTGCCTTCAAGTCGTTTCCGACTTATGGCGACCCTAAGGCGAACCTATCACGCGGTAATCTTGGCAAGATTTTTCCCTGCCTTCCTCTGAAGTTGAGAAAGTGTGACTTGCCTAAGGTCACTCAGTGAGTTTCTTGGCCCAACGGGGGATTCGAACCGTGGTCTCTACAGTCATAATTCAACGCTCAAACCACTAGTCCACGCAGGTTCCTGTACAAATTTACTGAGAAATAAATCCCGTTTGGTTCAACAGGGCTTATTCCTAAGTAAGGTCTTATAGGATAGCAATCTAACATGCTCTGTGCTGAAGGGAATGCATTCCATGAACTGCTTGGACCCAGGCAATTTTCCTTGATGGTTATTTACATCACGATTAGCAGTCAGTGAAGGCAAAACGGT
This sequence comes from Ctenosaura bakeri, assembly GCA_948474755.1. Taxonomy (NCBI): domain Eukaryota; kingdom Metazoa; phylum Chordata; class Lepidosauria; order Squamata; family Iguanidae; genus Ctenosaura; species Ctenosaura bakeri. The sequence goes on from CAOLHI010002322.1 coordinate 38,434, forward strand.
TGAATGTCAAGTAATATTATTATTATTTTATTATTAAATTTGTATAATAATAATAATAATAATAATAATAATAATAATAATAATAAAAAACTATCTATAGGCTGCTGCTCCATTTATATTACAGTACTGAAGGTTTCATAGAGTCATTGTAGGAGTTATTTGTATTATATGTATCTAAATGTCTGCTGCACACGTTTCTTGAAAGTACAGTAATTATTCTTGCTATTTTACTTCCCTTTAGTTGGCCATTAAGCCCAGTGATGTCTTCGGAACTTTTTTCTCTTAACCTAAAACTAAAATAAACCCACTGTTAATTTTAAACATGTCGTTTTACTGCTTCCAAGTACAGGGTGATTAGGACTGGGATGCAAAATCCAGTTCTTTAAGGGTTCCAGCTTTGGATCCAAGCTCATGTAGATTGGTAGAAGTCACAAATAGAAGTAAGACGTGCCTCAGAGCGTAATTTACGTGGCGGGACATTTGTTAGGCATTTCAAGATACTTTCAGCCCCCAGAAAACCCCGTAATCGGTTCGCTTCAGGGTCGCCTTAAGTCGGAAACGACTTGAAGACACATAACAACAACAGTAAGAAACTCCAATTATTAGGGCATGTGTAAGAAGATGAGCAGAGCGATTCTACCCTCCTCTCCTTCTAAGCAAACAAGTTCTTTTAAGTTACTTCCAAGTAAATGAGTATAAAGTTGCAGCCTGAGAGGTCAGAAAGGAAAAGAAGCGGAGGGAGGAAGCATGGGTCAGTGTAACACCAAATAAGTACACATTTCAACAAACGCAAGTTTTTTCTTCCGTCTCAAGGGAACCCCAAAACGGTTTATGTTATTCTAGTATTTTTTTTTCTGGGCTGCTTTTGGCCCAACGAGACCCACAAGGAGAGTTACAAATGTGAATACACAAGGACTGTCCAAATGATATAGCAAAAATAAGTATATGAGTGTTGAGAAACATCTTAATAAGAGATTTAATTATGTATTTAATTATGTATTAATAACCTATTTAAACGAAAAAAAAACCCCGAGAGTCAGACCTATCCTTTCTCTTATCTAAAAAGCAAAAATACATGCTTTCAAATGCCAAGACAATAGCATCACATTACACGTGCACACAAATATTCTAGTACGGTCCATGTATATTTGGTTCGCAAATCTGCTCCCTGCCAGTATAATGCTGGAGCGGCTGGTAGTCTGTACCTAGTCTACTGTCTTCGTTTAAAACAACAATACGCACAAATGTGTTGAAAACATTTCTGCTCCTCCTTTTCCAACCAATTCTATAGTTATTTTTAAAACAAATCAGATCAGCGAGAACCTTTCTTTAGGTACAGTGTTTGATAGACTCGGCGGTAAAATTTGTGTAAAAGGCTCATGCCTTCTTATGTTTGTATATCTTGAATATTGTATTTGTCTTCTAGGAAGCAAGTCTTTGGTTTAAGTGAGGTCCACTGCCAAGCCTGGGGCTGCAACTTTTCCGTGCGGTTTTAGGCATGTTTACTTAGAAGTCAGTCCCACAGCGCTTTTAATGAGGAAAATCTCTGTCCTTCTCTGCTCTCTGCCCTTCCGACCCACGCACTCTGGAGAAGGTCTTTTGTAGTTATTAGGTGCTAGCGAGCGGGTGAGTAAAAGAATCAGCTTAAGAAAAAAGCGATCAGGACAGTGAGGATACAGAAGAAATGGACTACAGGAAGAGATTTTTTCCCCTCCCTCTTTTAAAATTGTGCTAGGTATTGGTGTCCCTTAATAGAGCAGTAGTGTTGTATAGTGGTTACAGTGTTGGACTAGGTCTTCCTCGCCCTGTTGTTTACCGCTGTCAAATCGACTTCGACTTATGGCGACTCTATGGATGAAAATCACCCTGTCATCAACCTCCCTGCACAAGTCTTGCAGATTCCGGGAAATGTCTTCCTAAAACTTGGGAAATTCAAATTCAGTCTCCCCGCCCCCCGGCATAAAAACTCGCTGTGGGTCCTCAGACGATTCATTTTCTCACCTGGACCGTACTCCACCAGGCTGTGAGGAAGGTAAAGGGGTGGCGGGTGTACAGCCTCTTGGGCTCATTGGAGGAAAGGCGGGGCATCAATGTAACTAACACATTCGGCGTAATTTGCGGTGCATTTAGAATTTTCTCCAAAAGTAAGCTTTTTCTGAATTAATTTCTGGGGATGATTTCCTCAAGAAGTCTGGGGAATTCCGCACGAAAATAGATGGTTTAGAAAGCCATTAGGTGAATTCTTATAGGACAAAACCGACGTTGGCTCGTTGAAAGGAACCTGCATGTAGAAAAGCAGTCTCTCTGAATGCTACATAATTATACCAGGACTGGTGATGTGTTGTTTTCATCCACTGCTTCTTAGTTTCTCAGGAGAATCAGGTCCGTCCCCACCAGGAAACTTAGGCCATTTCCGCACTAGCCTGTTATAGCGCGATGATTCCACTTTCAACCTCCTCTGGAAGTTTCCCCTCCCGAAACTGCAAACCCCAGGATTCCAGAGGAGGTTGAAAAAAGTGGAATCATCGCGCTATAACAGGCTAGTGCGGAAATGGCCTAAGTGAGGACAAAACTCGTCCGGCGCAGAGTTTTTCTTGAGGGCTAGCCTCTTAGTCCGTGAGAACAGGTTACTACTGCTAGGTGTACTATTATTATTGTTCTTTCTTTAATTTTTTTTAACCTTACAGACTTCTAAACGCTAAACGGAGGCTATGCGCTTAGAAATTTCGGAGACACTAGAGAACAGAACGTTAGTTTTTTGGGGACTATAATGCCCAGGATCCTCTAAGCACCATGACCGGTGGGGAGTTAGAGTCCAAAAAAAAAGTAACTTTCCCAGTCTCTAGACTGACGAAGGTTGGAAATAGAATACCAAGCCGGCCTAGCAGGACTATCTAACAGGCGTCCTTATATGCCGATGGCGACCGAGGGGACCAGGGACTTAGGCCATTTCCGCACTAGTCTGTTCTAGTGCTATTATTCCACTTTCAAGATCCTCTGGGATCCTGGGCTTTGCAGTTTAGGGAGGGGAGGGCGCCAGGATTCCATAGGGTGGCCTTCCTGGCCAGGCCCAGTCGCCCCCTCCTCCGCCTTGAGCTGCCTCGTCCCCTCTCCTCTCCCCCGGCTCTTTTCTCGCAGGGGTTGGGTGAGGCAGCCTTTGCCTTCTCCGCGCGCAACTTCTCTCCGCTTTTCTTTGGGGAGAGCGGTGAGAAGAGCAAGAAGGAAGGCCCGGGTAATTCTTCTTCTTCTGAGAGAGAGGCCAACAGGAAACACATTGGCGGAAGCGTTGCCATCGCCCGCGGCGGAGCGGCTGTAACTGCCCCCGACTCGGCTGAGGGGAGACATCAAAGGACGCCTGAGGTGAAAGGGGGCCGGGGAGGGACTGGCCTGCCGTGAACCCACGTGGACGCCCAGCTCTGCCGCACAGGCTTCAGGCCGCGGATTAGTTGCCTCGGTTTACCTGCCCCAGGAAGGGCCCCACCTGCCTCCCAGGGACGTAGCTGGAGAGGAGGCATGGAGATGTCGCTCCCCATAAAAATCTCTCCCCCCCCATACATTCTCCTTCAGTCACCACAGTTCTCGCCTTGCAGTAGCTGAAAACTTCAGAGGCTAATTTAGAAACAGAGGCCATTTCCGCACTAGCCTGTTCTAGCGCGATGATTCCACTTTCAACATCCTCTGGAATCCTGGGGTTTGCAGTTTCGAGAGGGGCCGGCCGGCCCCTCTCGAAACTGCAAACCCCAGGATTCCAGAGGATGTTGAAAGTGGAATCATCGCGCTAGACAGGCTAGTGCGGAAATGGCCAGAGTTCAGGCATCCAAAGAAAAGGGGCAGGCCATGTTACCCAGGGAATAGGAACACACCAAGTAGCAGAGTTCAATGTGTGAATTATTTTCAGCGTCTCACTCTCTGCAGTACTGGAAATTTGGAGACTGAAGGAAAATTTAATTGAATTGGCAAACTTTTTATGCGGGAGGGAGAGCAGTGCCCTCCTTTTCCGGCCGGGCACCCACAGGCCTGCAGGGCTCTTAGTTAAGGAGGCAGACCTCAGTTGGTTTACCGGGGGAGGGGGCATTTGAGTCCCTAGGGAGGTTTCAGCATTGGGCTTGCCATGTGGCCGGCTGCCAGTGCTGCTCCCTGTGATGTAGTGTTTAGAGTGTCGGACTGGGACTTTTGGGAGATCCAGGTTCCAGTCCCCACGCAGCCATGAGACCTTGGGCTGATTTCTGCCTCATTTAGACTATTCTCTCTCAACCTTTGACCTCCCTGATAGGACTGTTGTGAGGAGAACATGAGGAAAAGGAGAGCCATACATGCCACCTTACATTCACTGGGGAAAAGGTGAAGTAGGAGTCTGACAAAGGAGCACACACCCAGGTCCTATATATACTGATGCCCAGATAGTTACTTTTGTTCTGGTGGAGTGCAGTGGGAAGTGAGATTTTAAAGATGTCACTTGCTTCTCAAAAAATGGCGGGCTTAGTTTCTTAAACTGTAAGCGGATTCACTAACAGGTCACCCCTAGATTTAAAGGGTTGGGCGCTGCTTGCAGGCCGACTTAACGTTTCCTCTGCTGACTGCTTAACTTGATTTAAATTCAAAGTATCTTTATTTGAAAGGAAGAAAGTCCCACTGAGTTTAAAAGGACTGTCAGCCAAGCCCAATGGCGCTTTTCGGAGCCTTCCGTAAAGTTTCCCATCTAAAACAGATGAATGGGAGAGTGATTCAATCCAAGCACATGAATTTCGGAAGAATAAATGCTACTAAATATTGCAGGAAAAACCTTCTGAGTCTCAGTGAATGGTTTAGAAATGTCTGGCAAACTGTCCTTAGGGCAAAGCAAATGAATTATTTCCAGAAGTGGAGTTGGGACACCTTTTTTTAAAAAGACAAACAAACAAACAAACGCCTCTAGGGTCTTAATCCAAAGGCTAGTTCCAGATAGACTTTGCATAATCTGCTCCACAGTAAGTCCACACTTGGGGTAAATCCCATTATGAAAATCCCATCTCCTCCAGCCTTTCTTCCTATGTTTTGTTCTCCACATCTCCTATTATCCTCGCTGTCCTTCTTCAACACCAGCTCCCAACTTGTCTTGTTGCTGTTGTTTCCTTTCTGTTTTATTTTTTTATTTTTATTTTTCTTAAAATTCTATAAAAACTAAAATTTATATATCACATGTTGTTTACATTATTACATATTGTACACCTTACTCACATAACTTTACTATTATTAATAATATTTTCTGTACAGTATTAAATGTTCCATAATATATTGTTTGATCAACCCCCTCCCTCTCTATCTTGTCCTCCCCCATATTAACAATACATTATATATTGGCAATATATTTTTGCCATCAATTTATCCTTCCCCTTCCCTTCTCTTTCTATGTCACTTCCCCCTTCCCCCTCTAGCCTTTCTTTCCTTATTATTGGGTTTCCCCCCTCCAATCTCTTTTTTTGTTTCTTATTCTAAACCTCCTTAGTGTGAAATCTCTTTTTGTTATTGTAATCTACCTTAATTTTCCTACTCAATTTATGTTACCCTTTCGATCCTTTATTCAGTTCTATACCTTCCTCTCACTTCTCTTTCACGCATCTAATAATTTCTTTCCATTGCTTTTTGTATTGTTGAATTGAATTACCTTTCAGCATGTTGGATAGTTTTTCCATTTTGATAATATCCATCACTTTAATCTTCCATTCTTCTTGGGAGGGTTCTATTCCTTCTTGTTTGCTTTCAAGTCGTTTGTGACTTGTGGGCCATTTCCACACTACACTGTTGTAGTGCTGTTATTCTACTTTTAGCATCCTGTGGAATTCTGGGGTTTGTAGTTTACTGGGGCCAAAGAGCTCTCTGGCTGAGAGTTCTAAATGCCTCTCCCTAAACTGCAAACCCCAGGTCCACAGGATGTTGCAAGTGGAATAATAACACTATATCAGTGTAATGCAGAAATGGCTGTGGTGATCCCAAGGCGAATTTATAACTGGGTTTTCTTGGCAAGATTTGTTCAAAGGAGTTTTGCCTTTGCCTTCCTCTGAGGTTGAGAAAGAGTGACTTACCCAAGGTCACTTAGTGAATTTCCAGGACCAAGCACAGATTTGAACCCTGGTTTCCAGAGTGTCATAATCCAGCGCTCAAACCACTACATCAGGCAGGGTCTTTTCTGACTTGTCTACAACCCTCTTAAAATGAGGTGCCAGGAATTGAACGCAGTACTCAAGGTGAGGCCTGACCTTTTTGTCATGTTTGTTTCTCAGAGTTTATCCTGTGGGGTTGAAAAAGAAGGCAGCAGTAGCCTACTCTTCCTAATGCACCTTTCAATGGCTGTTTTGCAAAGAAAAGTGCCCTCCTATCCTCTACAGGTTCGCCTGGAACAAAGCCCCCTTGAGCCCTATAGGATTATATTTCTGTACCAAAGGCCTGTTGCAATGTTATGACCCGTTCCTGGTTCATCCAGCAGATTTTTCGGTGACTAAATGTAAAAGAACGATGAATGGATGGGGTTTTGCTGCATGTATGCACGGACGAATTTTTAAGAGAGCTCCGTTCAGCTTTACATTACGCCAACGGAATCCGCATGAGACGTTATAGCGCTATGATTCCACTTTCAACATCCTATGGACCTGGGGTTTGCAGTTTCGGGAGGGGCCAGGGGGCCCCTCCCGAAACTGCAAACCCCAGGATTCCATAGGATGTTGAAAGTGGAATCATAGCGCTATAACAGTCCCCTGCGGAAATGGCCCAAGCAAGGGAACATTGGGAGAGCGGGAGAGGGGCTGTGATGGTCACAGATTAAACAATTGGTTTCTAAAACAGGTTTAAAAACCACTGGTGGTCGCTTAGGAATTCTGATGGGCATTGAAAGCAATGAATAAACGGCGCTACGGAAAGTGGGCATTTCTCCAGGTGGCATCAGAAGAAAGCAGTGAGCTCCCGTTAAGGAGGAACGAATTTGACGGGAGGGACAGCAATCCCCGGGGCAGCGGGGAGGGTACGGGGAAGCGTGAACTGGGCGGAAAGCCGGCCGGCACTCCCACTGGGCTAATCTTCTGGGCCACCGCCTGTCTTCTTCTCCCTCAGGGAAGCCGCTGCTTTGGAGCCCCTTCATGCAAAGGCCCCTCCACAAGCGGAAAGGCGGCCAGGTGCGCTTCTCCAACGACCAGACCGTCGAGCTGGAGAAGAAGTTCGAGACGCAGAAGTACCTCTCCCCGCCAGAGAGGAAGCGCCTGGCGAAAATGCTGCAGCTCAGCGAGAGGCAGGTGAGAGTGGCGCGAGGAGGGATGCCCCGCTCCCTTTCTCTCCCGCCAAAACCGGGCCCAGGGCAGTGCGCATGTCCCAAATGCCTTGAGAGGAGAGGGGAGGGGGGAGAGCCAGGAGGAAATACGTTTTTGGACTACAGCTCCCAGGACCCCCTTGCTCACCAAAGTTGTAGGGGCGGAAAACAGTTCTAACTGTAGTCGAACCCCCCAAAAAAACTTTCCCCCAAAGTTATACTGTAGTTGCAGCTCTACTTCTTCTTCTTCTTCTTATTTATTTGCATCCCGGCTCTCCATATGGATCGAGGCGGCAAACAACTTACAAATAGCATGTATTTCAATACATTTCTATACATGCCCCCAACAAGCTGGGTACTCATTTTACTGACCTGCGAAAGGATGGAAGGCTGAGTCAACCTTGGAATCCGGCAGGATCGAACTCACAACCGTGTGGCTTGCAGTACTGGCATTTAACCACTGCACCACTAGGCCTTCTAACCCCTTTCAGATGTAGTTAGAGAGGCTGCCTCTTCCTCATCTTCAGTCCACTGACAGGGTGGGCACTTGCTGGTAGATCACAGCCAACGTACAGCACAAACCAACCTATGTTTATGCTCCAGGAAGCCAGGCTGTGTTCAGGTAAACACACAGGAATCACATTGTGACTCCTTCAGTTTGAAATGGCACTTATGAAAGGTGACAGAATCATGGCTGCTGCTTTGTGGTGGTGTGCCTTCAAGTCGTTTCAGACTTATAGCGACCCTAAGGCAAATCTGTTGGGGTTTTCTGGGGGCTGAGAGTGTGTGATGCTCCCAAGGTCATCCAGTGGGTTTCCATGGCTGAGTGGGGAACTGGATCCTGGTCTCCAGCACCTTAGTCCAGTGCTCAAACCACTGGCTCTTCCCTGCTTGTTTACTTAGAAGTAAGTCTTTACTGTATTCAAAACAGGTTATTCCCTATTAAGGCTAGTTAAGCTTTAGGGACTTAATTTCTTGACATCTTTCTTTCCTTAATGCCTCTGTCTTCCCCCCTCTCCCCATTGAACCTTTTCAGGTTAAAACCTGGTTTCAAAACCGTCGGGCTAAATGGAGGCGCCTAAAGCAGGTATGGTGCTCCCTATAGAAATTACTTTGTTGATATATTACTTCTTTAATTTGCAAAGGGGCTGTTTTAACTTTTTTCACTTTGAGGAGACAGAAACCCAGGAGTGCCCAGTTCTGGCAGTGCCAGCCTTGAAAGCCTCCACCCTACTCCCATAAGACTTTTCCAAAGATTTAGTTCTAAAAAAATATCAAGAACATATCCAACAGAATCTGCATGGGACTGTTATAGCGCTATGATTCCACTTTCAACATCCTATGGAATCCTGGGGTTTGCAGTTTTGGGAGGGGCTGGCCGGGATCTCTTGGCATATCTGGTTCTGTTTGCAGTTGAGCTGTTTCCAAAGTTAGAAAGAAAATGGTTGTTTGTGCAATCCTTTTCACAAGGGGAAATCTGACCATGGGAAGTCGCCAGTTAAACATGATCAAGGATAGGTTGAGAGTGTTGATTCTTTCTGTATTAACCTGCAGGTTGGGTTAATGTCATGCCTTAACATGGGGCTCTCCTTGAAGATAGTTTGGAAGCTGCAGTTTGGCTGCTAGGATTTTGACTCCCTATTATATTAATTCTCAGAGAACAGCATTGCCTCCCTTTACACTTCTCAGCCCATTTTCAGGTGTTGGCACTTAGCTGTCAAGCCTCAGTGAGCTTCAGACCCAAGCACCTGGTGATGGGTGGTCAATCCATCCTTGTGTTGCTGGATGATAAATTTCAGCAGCCCTAGCCAAGGCAATTATGACGTGCTTTTATGAGAAGCTGCACTCCAACAACAATATCTGGAGTGCCGTGTCTCATCCACCATGACTTAAAAGAACAGCATTCCCTGTATTACCCTACCTCTACATTAGGATAATCAGGGAAGGACCTTATCAGGTTATCCTAATGTGGAGGCAGGGCAATACAAGGAATGCTGTTTTTTTAGGTCATAGATATTGTTGTATGTAAGAAAAAGTCTTTTCTGTGGTGGCACCTGGACCCTGAAATGTATTCTAGGGAAGATTTCACTGACACCTAGAATGTATTATTAAAGTGCTAGTGTTTGTTCTGTCCCTCTCCATGTTATGACTCTATAATTATTGTATGAATATTTGTTATTGTATGACTATTTCTTTTATCTTTTTAAGCCACCCTGGAACCCATATTTGTGGAGGAAAGCTAATGTAAGGGCGGGGAGTGGAGAATCAAATAAATAAATAAATAAATAAAGATAATTGTTAAAGATAAAAATAATGGCTGAAGTTTTTTTCTAAAATGCAAAAATGACTTTCAAAATACTCTTTATGGTAGAGAGTGTTTTCAAAGCTTTATGAAATTTTAAATAATATTTTCTTTCTAAATATGGTCTTTTCCTATTTTTCCAGTTGTTTATATGTTTGTGTCTCTCCGTGTTCCCTGCTTCTCTCTCCACCCCATTTCCATTTACTCGGCAAAAGACCAAATGTCTTTTAGGAGAATAAGTACCCATCTATCATCTTAACCCAAAGAGGTAGCTCTCTCTTGTTCTGAACCGTATCATCTATTATCATGCATTATGACCTAGGGCAGTGGTTCTTAACCTTTTCTGTACCAGGGAACCCCTGTAAATATGCTTTGTTGTCTGGGACCCCCAAAACTTAACTCAAGGTTTAAATATTTAAATTTAGATTTAAATATACAAATATTTATTTAAATATTCAAATATTTGTTTAAAGTTGCTCATCCGTTGCTCACTCTTATCTTTTATTCCTCCAGTAGACAATGCAAAGGAAAGGAGGCTTGTTAATGGTCTGTGGAGTAGCATGCTGAGATCCTTCAAGTGCCAGAAGAGTAGAATAAATTGGAATTTCTTAAAGGCAGGTTATGAATGGGAGGCAAACCTAAAGAATAATTTCTTTTGCCTTTTCCCTCAAAGCAGCACCTGGAAAGTAAGGGTCCTGGTGCTGCTTTGGGTGAAAGCACAAAGGAAACACCATTTGTCTCCAAAGGAGCGCTGGGAGAGTAGAGAGGGTGGGTGCTTCTTTTGAAAGCACCTATCCTCTCTAGTCTCTTGGTGCTCCTTCAGAATGAAATGGCATTTCATTGGCACTTTTTCCCAAAGGAGCACTGAGACCTTTGTAACTTTGCTTCCAAGCATCCACAGGAGTAAACAAACTCCCTTCTATTCTCATGGCTGCTTGGAAGTGAAGCTCCACCATACTGCCAGCCCTGGACTCAGACAGTGTTGCCACACTCACAATGCAAGGCCTGGACTTGGCATCTTCCCTCGTCTTATGGGCTCTCTTCTTGTCTTCCTGGCTTTCTGGTACGCTAGTGCAGTAGCTCCTGGATCCTCCAGCACAGGATGAGACACCCACCAGTGCATTGTTGCTACTGCCTTGGTCATTACTGCCTTTGAGGAATCCAGCATATGCAGCATACGCAGCATACGCATCCACTGCCCTTAAACCTGTGATTTTCCTTGTTTTCCAAGATGAATGGTAATCCTATATGGACCCCCTGTGAAGGGTCCACAGACTCCCATGTTAAGAACCACTGACCTAGAGGGAGTGGTGGAGCTCTTCTATGTGGTTAAACTGGAGTTCATTATGTGAGCTTTTTTTCTAATGCGGCTTAGCTTTGTTTTGGTTGTAGATCTTTTAACACAGTTTTCTGTAGTTTAATGCTGTGTGCATTTTCTTTGAATTCAGTCCCATTGGACTCAGTGGTAGTTACATCTGAGTAAACATGCATAAATCTACAATCTTCTATGTATTTAACCTGGGAGTCAGTCCCACTCAGTGCAGTGGGTTTGCACTTTTGCATCAAAGTGTAAAATGTCACTAAATTAGGAAAAGTTCTAGTTTTAGTCCTGTCCATTTTCAGAAATGCAGGACATTTGTGTCAGCTTTTTATCCTTCTGTTGAAATTTTGGAGGGAATTTGTAGTAGGTAGGTTCTATAATCTGTATCAGCATAATGGCCAAATCTTAATAGCAGTCCAGTGACATAAGAGGGGTTATTTTGTGTTCAGTAGGGCTTGCTACTGTGCTTTAGCATGACAACAGAATGCGGGAGCTTCTTGCTGCTGTGTGCCTTCAAATCGTTTTTGTCTTATGGTAACCCTAAGGTGAACTCTATTTCATGGAGGTTTCTTGGCAAGATTTTTTTCAGAAGGAGTTTGACACCCTTTCCTTTGAGGCTGAGAGAGTGTGACTTGACCAAGGTCACCTAGTAGGTTTCCATGGCCAAGTGGGGGTTTGAACCATGATCTCCTGAAGTCCTAGTTGAACATTCAAACCTGTGCACCACACTCACTCTCACTGCTTGTGTCTACTGTTATTTTATCTGCTAGGATGAAAAATGGCTCATTTTTGCAGAGTTCAAAGTCCTATGATTGGTCCTGCCCTATATAATCCCTGGGATCCATTTTCCAGTTGCCTCACCCTAGGGGAAAGTGTGCACTGGGATAGTTTGAACTAAATTTTAGGTGTCTGATCTACCACCTGCTTTAATCATAGACCATAGAATCCTAGAATCTTAAGAGTTGGAAGAGATCACAGGGGCTATCCTGTCCAACCCCCTGCCATGCAGGAACATCCATCAAAGCACTCCCAACAGATGGCCAACCAGCCTCTGCTAGAAAACCTCCAATGGAGGAGACTCCACCACACTCCCACGCAGTGTGGCCATCTGACTGTCAAGAAGTTTTTCCTGAGGCTCAGGTGGAATCTCCTTTCCTGCAGTTTGAATCCATTGCTTCTTGTCCTAGTCTCTGGAGATGCGGAAAACAAGCCTGCTCCCTCCTCAACATGACATCCCTTCAAATATTTAAACAGGGAGGCTGGAGCCCATCAGCTAAAGGACTGAAATGCTTCCTTCTGCTTCAGACCACTTGCTGCATTGACTTACTAATACAATTGATGTGTGTCTGTTTTTGGTACCATGCAAAGTCTTGTGGGGGGCTACAACTACACAACTCGCTAAGGGTCTAGTTATTATACAGGGGTTTTGCTTCTTGCCACTAACAGATGGACACACATTTGAAAGCTTTAGATTAGGGACAGTGAACTTTTTCTCCCTTAAATTCAATAGCATCTAAACACATTCTGGAAGGTTTCAAGAAGCAAAGCCGGGAAAACAGAGTTTTTGGACTACGACTCCTCTCTAGCCTAGGGATTCTATGAGTGGTAGCCTCCCCCCAAAAGTCCTTTTCCAAGTTCTGCCAGTGATTTCCTCCCTTGGTAGCATTTATTGCATGTTTTCTCATGTTTGCTTTTAGGAGAATCCTCAGGCCAGCAAAAAGGAAGAATGTGGGAATGGGGACAGCCATCACAGCCCTAGACCAGAAAGCTGCTTGAGTTCTGAGCAGGATGCAGAGGCTTCCCCAGGCCAGCTGCAGTACACCCTCTCACCTGCCTCCCAGGAGGAACTCGAGTCTGAGGTCTCAGATGATTCTGATCAAGAGGTGGATATTGAAGGTGACAAGGGTTATTTGAACAGTCCACATCAGTAACCTGTTTTTCCTCCAACCTTGAGAATGAATATGCCCTCAGCTTGCACTTTAAGAAGAGCTGGCTTGACCAAAGCAACATACTTGTTATGAAAGGAAATAGCTTTCTTTCAGAGATGGAAGGAGAAAAGTCCACAGTGACATAAGTCTTGCAATCCTTTGGTTGCTCTAGACTATCCATTGCTATGTGGAATAAACTCTTTCACTGACTGGTGGCTGATGTTTACGGTGACTGGTGGGCAGAGGACATGGTCATCAGATGTGCAGCCGACTACATCTCTGTTGCTTCTCAACTTGCTCTCTTTCAAGGTCTAATGACGCTTTGCACTCCTCCTGCTGGTTGGGAAGGGTGCTGAGGACAGTGGACGGGTCTTCCTCTGCTCAGACAGTATGACCTCATCTGCTTTTACCGAGAAAAGAAGCCTGCTGATGATGATCTATCTGCATAGCACCCTTTTTCACAACCTGCTGAGAATATAGTTCTACATCTTTCTCCATGAATTAAGGACATGAAGATCCTTAGCCAGCTGAGGAAGAAAAAAACATCACAACAAACAAAATGCAATTGAACTCTCTGGTTTCCCCAGGTGAATATTCACTGCTTGAAATGGGACCTTTTGTAAGATGTTGCAAATGCAGTGTATTGCAAAAGGGAAACAGATGTTTTGCAGGCAGTCATCTTGGTGAAAGTGGGGAGTCAAGTATAGTAGATTCCATCAAGATTGAAAGTGATGTATAACTAGCATGTCCCATGATACATGGGTACTGGACATATGCTGAGATCTTTAAAATAATGGTCTTGAATCTTATTTTAACTTTGTAATGGGAATCATAGTATCATATTATGGGGAGGAAGACAATTGTGTCTTTCTCTACCATGTTTTCTACAGGAGGGATGAGCTGATTTCAGCCCTAAGGGTCTCCTATAATTGGGTGCCCTACAGATTTGGGATTCAGAATGATGGGGACTGTCATGCAACGTATCTGAGAGACTTCAGGTCAGGAAAGGATGCCATGTGTGCATGTTTGTTAGAATCTCTGTGGTTAGTTGACACATTTTAAATGTAACGAGCAAGAACAGGTGATAATTTGAAGGTCTGGGCCAGCCCAGTACTTAGACAAAGTGAGGTATCTTGCCTCAGGCAGCATACTTTGAGTGTCATGATAGGGCAGCAACAACTTGTATCCTTTGGCTTTGCTGTGTTTCTTTTTCTTTTAGGGACTGGTAGAGGTGTTTGTAGGATCTTCTTCAGGTACAAAAATAGCTTGACTGGCTTCGGGTACTGTGCACTTTGACCTGGGCTATAAAGGCTCCATTTCCTGCTCTGCTTCAGGAAGCTGTGGAGACTACATGATGCAACCCACTTAGTTGGGAACCAGGCAACTGTTGGATGGGAGAAGGTCAGGGAAGCCATTTACAGCAGCCTGAGTGCCATGATAGAAGAAACGAAGGATATAAATTTGTTAAAGAGGAATGTTAAAGCAAAAGTACTTTGTGTTATTTGGACCCAATCATAACTTTTGTTTAAGACTATAATATCTCCATTTAGTTCAGCATTCTTTGCAAGAATCACAAGTAATATTGAGAGTCTTGCAAAATCCTGTGAGTCTTACACTGCATGGCTCACTGGAAAAGCTACCAGTGCAGTTCTATAGAAGCTCTGGAGGCTGGTGGCTTTGAACTCAGAGGGGCAGTGAATCGATTCTGAGGTTTTGTTTGAATGTTAAAGGAGCTATCTAAGTGGATGAATCTACGGGGGAGGTAGAATTTAGCATTTAGAGTTGTTGTTGTGGTTGTTGTGTACCTTGTGTACCTTGTTGTGTACCTTCAAGTCATTTGGAGGCCAACAGCAGCGGCAGCCATAGGGACAGCAGGGGTGGGTGCAGGTGAAACTGTTCCCTTGTTTGCAAACAAGAGAAGTTTGGGCACACACACATGCCTTCTGCTATGTCCCTCTGCCCCCCCCCCCAGCTATATCCATGACAAAAGGGATTAAGCTGGAGGCATTGCGCGTGTACAGATTGTACTCTCATTTGCACATGGGAGCAGTTTTGGCACCCAGATGCACACCCTGCTGCCACATCCTGCCACATCCTTGACAAAAGGGACATAGCAGCAGGTGTGTGCGTGCGCCCAGACTATGACTTTGGAGACCAGGGTTTGAATCCCCCATTCAGCCATGGAAATCCACTGTGGTTCTCTCAGCCTCAGACAAAGGCAATAAAACTTGCCAAGAAAACCGCCATGACAGGTTTGCAAAGGGGAGAGGCACGATGGCTAGAAAGAACCTCCCCCTGTCAGCTGCACTTTGTTGTCATGTGCCTTCAAGTCACTTCTGACTTATGGCAACCCTAAAATGAACCTATCACAGGGTTGTTTTTTTTCAGGTTTGTTCAGAGAACCTTTGTTTTCCTCTGAGGCTGAGAGAATGTGCCTTGCCCAAGGTCACCCAGTGTCTCAGCAGGAATTTGAATCCTAGGCCCTTTCCACATGAGGCGAGTGAATCACTCCGTGCCGTTACTTACCGATTCTTCTGGCCTCGAAGCAACGTGGACTTTCCCTTAAGCCCTTCAGCAGGGCTCCTCTGTTTGTTCCAGGGCGATTTGGAGCAGTGCAAGGTCTTTAGATCTGCACTGGTGAAGCTGAAATGGCGGCTTCCGGTTGTTTGTGGGTCCGGACCAACCGCTGAAGCTGGCCATGCCCACAGCCTGCCCTCCTCTGATTGCAGGCTTGCATTGGTGTGAATCTGTACAATTGAGCAGGAACAAAATGGCGCGCTCTGGAAAATTGAAAGACCGTTTTTTTCCGGTCTTCACTTAGCACACTGGAGGACCACTTGGGAGCATTTTGGATCGGACTTAGGTGTGAAACTAAGATAAATAGTCCGAAACTAGTCCAATCCAAGGTGTGGACGACCTCTGTGACAGGATGCCTTGGTCCGTCTTAACTTCCTCGTGCGGAAAGGGCCCTAGTCTCCAGAAGCCTTAAATAAGTAAATACACACACATAAATAAGTATTTGACTATTTAAATACATATTTGAATATTTATTTAGATTTAAATTTAAATATTTAAATCTTGAGTTAACTCTTTGTGGTTCTTGGCAACAAATTATATTCATAGGGGGTCCCCAGTAAATAAAAGGTTAAGAACCACTGATCTAAAGCAAGGCTTCTCAAGCTATCTGATGCAGGAGACTGGCAATTTTCTTTTCCCAGTGTGTCAGGGGCTAGTACCATATTTGTGCCTGTTGGCTACAATGATTTCTTTCTTTCTTTCTTTCTTTCTTTCTTTCTTTCTTTCTTTCTTTCTTTCTTTCTTTCTTTTTTGAGAATTAATATTTATTCACATTAGTACTGAGATACAAACAACAAAAGAAAAGGGAACAAACTATGCATAAACTATGCATAAACATGCAGACTACGCATAAACATACAAACTATGCATAAACTATACATGTGTATAAATGAAACTAAATTAAACTATTGTTGTTGCCTTTAAGTCATTCCTGACTTATGGCAACCCTAAGGTTAACCTATAATGGTGTTTTCTGGGTCTGAGAGTGTGTGGTGTCGCCAAGGTCACCCAGTTGGTCTCTATGGCTGAATGGGAAATGGGACTCTGGTCTCCAGGGTTGTAATTCGACGCTCAAACCACTATACCAGTTTAGCTTAATTCTTCCCTAACCAATGTTGTTGTGTGCCTTCAAGTTGTTTCTGACTTATAGAGATCCTAAGGAGAACCTATCACAGGTTTTTCTGGGGCAGAGGGTGTGTGATGTGCTCAAGTCACCCAGTGGGTAAACAGATCAGGGAATTGAACCCTGGTCTCTGGGGTCATAGTCCAATGTTCACAGCACTACACTACTCTGGCTGTACAATAAACTAAACTGTGACTAATCTGTTACACTAAACCACATAATAACTGCACTAACTAACAAAACACAAAAGAACTCTGACCCCCCCCCAACATACTTTGATGAAAAGGAAAAATTGATAGATATCTCGTGTCTTAGTCTATCATTACAGATACATGCACATTCACGTTACTAGAATTACTAATAATCATAACCACAGATTATTACATCATTAGATTTCTTGCCCAAACACAAAACAAACCAACAACAACCCATAAACGGTTTCCAGTCTTTCAAAAATCTTCAGTTGGTCTATCTTTTAAAATCCATGTCCATGGTGCAGCTTGACATGATGAGCAACTTTAACAGACCACTCTTCTGTCATCAGTGCTTTGGTCCATTTCCAAGTTTGGCCAAACAGCATTCTTGCAGCTATTATCATGTATTGAAGAAGTAGTCTATATTTACTATCCAGTTCTTTATCAGTAATTCCCAACAGAATATGGTGAAAATTGCAAAATGTATCTTTAAAATTTTTTGAATCAGCATCTAAATCATAGACCAAAAACTCTTCGCTTTCTTGCAAGTCTTCCACATATCTATATCTATATCTATATCATGTCCTTCCTTATCTTGATAGCCCCAATGTTGACATTTTTGACAACTTTTCTAAGTACCATCTATAGATCATCTTGTACATATTTTCTTTGAAATTATTGCACAAATTAAATTTTATATCTTTATTCCACATTTTGCCCCATACCTGTATTTGCATTTTTTTCTTCCTTTCCTGGAAACTTGCCAGATGGGCACCTAATGCCTTACAGACCGGTACTAGCCACAGATCATCACTTTGACTAGCGCTGAAATAGAGGATATTGTTCTACCACAAGTGCACCAAAAGCGGCTGTCAACAAAGGTGAGCCAATTAGTTAAGTGTAGATAACTCTTAATCAAATGTATTTGGAACCCCTTTGAGCACATACAAAATGGTTTTCTGCAAAAATAAATCACTGCCTGCTGTCTGCCTTTCCACACCTATCAGGAAACATGATCTAGAAAGAAAATGTTTTCTTCAACTCAGTGGGACTTACTTTTTGGTAGATTTTTTTTTAAAGGGAAAACATAGTCAAGGACTATGAATTTATTTGTCTGTCTTTTGGCTTCAAGCTCCAGCATTACCAAACCCCTCAAAATGTTTGATCTATTGAGGAACAGAGTGAAAAGGAAAATGGAAAGGGGAGGAGAGGAGAGGAGAGGGAGAAGGCAACAGGGGAGGAGATTATTCAAGTGTTCAGCAGTGTGTAAACTATAATAAACCCACTAAAGGATTAGAAAAGTTTTCACTGGGATTTACTTTTGAGTAGACAATGGCAGGCCATGGATGTAACTAAATGAATATTTTGTTTCCAAATAATTGGTCCAGTTTCACCAAAATTCTCAACGTATGTGACCCACTCAGTTGGGGTGGGTGGAATGCACAGCTGTGGAGAAAGAGAAGTAGGGTGAAGCCAAGGGAGGTGGAAATGGGGTGGGGCTGAGAAATCCAAGTTCATCATCTGGGTGCCTAGGACCATGTGAGCAACAGTGAACTCTAAATGATTATAAAGAGATTAACTGCAATTCAGCTCAACTTACAAAAATGTACCAGAATACAGTCTAATAGGTGAGGAGCATTTAAGAGAATTGGACTGCACTGCTCAGAAAGACACACAGGCCAGCAGTTAAAGAGCAGTCATTGCCCTTAGAGAATGTCAGGCCCTTCTGGCATAAAAGATGGGTACTCTCTCTAATTACTCTACCACCTCATCCCAGGCCATTTTAGGATTCTTATTTCCTCCTTTACAGTCTACTTTAACTTCTCCTTCAATCCCAGATCCCTTCCCAGTTATTCTTTTGCTGAGTTTTGCCTAGGAACAGAGCTACATGATGCATTTTCTTCAATCTTAATTCTTCTCCTTAGGCTTTCCTGTTTTGCTGAATCTGTCAGAGGAAGAGCCATCACTAAATAATTCAAACATCCTAACATTGAATAACTTATTAAAACATATGATCACCTTCAACATTATTCAGGAAATCCAGTGGGTTAAGCCATGCGGGTAGAAAAATCTAGCAAGTAAATTAACTAGTTAGATTCAAGCTCTGCATATGGGCAGCTGCCTTATGCCAGGTCAGAAAATTTGTCTGTCTTACCCTTCAGCCATTTATGGTCTGCTGATCTCCAAGTTAGATTACTGCAATGTACTATGGATGGAGCTGTTTTTGAAGATTGTTGAGAAAATGCAGCCAGTGCAAAAGGCTGCAGCCAGATTAATGAGAGGAACCAGAAGTTCTGATACTATAATGCCTACATTTTGGAACATCTGCACTAGTTGTTAATACATTTCAAGATGCAATTCAAAGTGTTGGTTTTGACCTATAAAGCCTTATACTATTTACTTCTCCCATCATGAACCTACCCGTTCCTGAAATCATCATCTCAGGCCTTCCTCTAACCATGCCCTGTGAGAGAGGCTCAAGAGAGTGGTGACAACAGAGGGCTTTTTCAGGTGTGGCCTCTCACAACTGACTAGTTTTAAATATCTGCCTTAGGCCAAAATATTATTCCTACAATTTATGATTTTTTTTGGGGGGGGAAGTGTTGCTTGTATTATATTGTTTTTATTGTTCTATTTAGTAGATTTTTACTGTAAAATGCCTTGATTGTGCTTTTTTTTTTTAAAGAAAAAGTGAAAAGCAATAATAATTAGAGATGGAACTTGGGAATTTCTGCATGCCAAATATGAGCTTTCTTCCCAAAAGACAGGGCTGGAGCTTCTGACTGTTTTTCTCCTTGTCTTCCTGTGTCCCTTCATTACTTTTGTGCATCCTATCTCTCCTCGTGAAGAGTTACAAGCAGAGACGCAGCAACAGTTAGCTACGAAGTATGCATAAGATTATTAGCCATGAAAAGATTATTTATCTTATGCATACTTAGTGGTTAATTGTTGCTACTTCTTTGTAACTCTTCACAAGGACAGATGAGCTGTAGAAACTCTATGTCCTCTCCCAGCCTTTCCTTCTTAAGCAAACTTCATTCTCTCAAATGTGACTTTTTTTTTTTGAGGCAATGAATGTAAAGTGTAGGCAATTCTGTTTTTGAGCAGGGAGGAGAATGCACTCTTCAAATGCTGTGATGTATTCATTGATTCATATATTGTGGGATCTAGTCCTGTAGAGATCTACTTAAGCTTTATTCCAGTGTAATCACACTAAAGATATAACAATGGCAAGTCCCTTGTCATCTGTAAGTTGGAAAAGATTCCTTTTAGCATGGATTTTCATAGACTTCTGCCCAGTTCCTCAGATGTGTGGAATATAATCCAGACTAGGTGTGTGTGTGTGTGTTTTAGCTGTACCCTGAGATTATATCCATGTGGACATAACTGTAGTGTAATATTGACTTTTGAGTAAACATCCCATGATCATATTCATTTCATAAGCTTATAAAATATTGCTCTGTACGCTCATCTAGCCTGATATTTTCTACACAGACTGGTACTGAGTCTCAAGCTCTTTCCTAGCACATGCTACCTGGTTCCTTTTTTATTTGGAGATGCTCAGGATTGAACTAGAGGCTTCAGCATGCAAAACTTGTGCTGTGCCACTGATTTAAGCTACACACATAAACTACTAAGTGGAACAGAAGTTTCCTTTTCCCTAGATTTTCTTTGTCTTTTCCAATCTGACTTAACAATGTTATAAAATGTCTTGTTTTGTTTTTAATGGTTGGGGATGGTATAATGAAAAAGTTATAGAACTTTTATAAATAAACATACATGTATGATCATTCTCTGACTCTGATGTTAATGTAACTATGATATCGAGGTATCAAACAGAACTCATGCTGCATTAGGGAACCTGGAGGCCTCCAGATGTTGATGTTTACTGTTTTCTTCATAGACCATGATGCTTCTGGCTGATGGGAACTGGAATCTGGTAGTATCTGGAAGGTCTCAGCTTCCTTTCCCTGGCCTGGACACAAAGTGTTCTTTCCCAACCTGCTTCTGCAATATAAAGATAATGGTCAGAATCCTGTATGATTTATAGAACTGTAGTTACATTGCCACACAGTGAATCCCAGTTTGACCCCTGATCCTGGAAGCACACTCTCTTCCCCCCTACACTTCCTGTGAGTAACCTCCAATGCAACAAGCAAAGACAGAGTCTCTGTCACAATTCCCTCTTGTGCAAGGAGGGTGGGTAGTACCATCAGCCAGATGCTTCTCAGTCAACAGGAAACAGCCCCCTTTCAATCACAGTGACTGCTGCCTTGTTAGTTGAGGTTGGGGACTTTCATGGTCCTTATATAGCCATAACCTAGGCCTTTTCTGCATTACTCTAATGATGCTCTGCATCAACAGGTTCAAGTGTGGCCATTTTTGCACAATACTGTTATAGTGCTGCTATTCCACTTTCAACGTCCTATGGAATCCTGGGGTTTGCAGTTTAGGGAGGGGCATTTAGAATTGTCAGCCAGAGAGTCTTTTGGCCTCAGTAAATTACAAAACCCAGAATTCCACAGGATGTTGAAAGAGGAAAATTAGCACTATAACTAGCCCTAGACTTTTGTTCTGTGAATATAAAACAGGCAGAAGTGTATAACCCAAGGTTATGCATTCATGACTGCCATAGATGATTCCAGCTATTACTGTTTATCTTACCATGGCCTTTCTCCTCCTTGGCATTCTTCAATCATTGGCTATGCTGGCTGGGGATAACTGCAGTTGTAGTCTGACACATCTGGAGGGCACCAAATTGGGGGGAGAATTTTTGTTGTAATGACTAACATATACTCAGTGTGAAGGACTTTCAATGCCTAGACATTCTGTGTAAAAATATAAAGAAGTAGTATTCAAAAACCAAAGTAAAATACTGCATCATTTTGCTGGGACAATTTTACAATCTATTCCTTAAGTTTCATCTTTGCTTGTGAAAGGAAAACACTCCTTTCAAATATTACAACTATGTTGACAAAGTGCCAGTAAGCCATACTTTGCCTATCATAGGCTGGGGATGATTCCAAATTTTGCAATTCCAAATCCTCTCAGCTGTCAATATTAGCTATGTTACCTAGGGCTTATGGGAGATGTAGTTCAACAGCATTTGCAAAGCCAAATATTTCCACTCCTAATATATCAGCTCCATGAAAATTAATTTTTGTACTTCTCATAGGACTATTAGAGTACTTCTTTTGGAAGAGCATTATCTCATTATGCAACCAAAACAACATTTGCAATGGGAAATTAATATTTCTTCTTTATCCAGAAGCCTCAAGTTCTTAGAATTAAATACAGGCATGCTTCAATGAACAAAGCCTCTGACAAAGAAGACTTTTTACACCCAGCCCCTTTCCTCCTTATATTTTGTCTAGCTAGAAGTTCGTTTTATTTTAGCAGTTATCAGCACTGGAAGGATGGTGAAAAAGGGCTTGATAAAAAAAAACTTGTGGTGTTGGGCTGTAGCAGTATGTCTGTGATATGTAATTGAATAATCAAAGTGTGAATTGGGAAACAGCTGGATTCTCCTCTCAGGTGATTCTATTGTAGCTGTGTCTGTCTGCAGCAGCTGCTTACAAAATCCTTTACTGAACACATGTGAACAGCAAAAAAGAGAGAAGAAGAAAGCAGATTAGCCTGCATGGAAGCTACAAGAAGAGCGGAGATTGTTGAAAGGGGGAAAACTCATTGTTGGATGGATTTTGGAAGTTTTTCAGGTGGACTCTAGAAGGTTAAAAATGTTTTAGTTTACATATGCAAAACTTACGTGAACTGGTTGTATCATTCATATGTTCATATTCTTAGTTTCAGGTAAAAAAAGTTCACTGAAACATGTCAAACTGCTTCTGGTTTTTTAGTGGTGAAGGAACTTATCCCTATTCTTTCCACATTATGTAATGTTTCTCTGATACCAAATTTTATGTTCAACAAGTAATTTCCAGGAAGACATCTACTTGATTAACTGAAGTATACCTGAGTGAGCTTGCCCCCCACAAAAAGCATATCTACGCTATAATTATATCAGCGCCATACCACTTTAATTGCCATAGCTTCATCTTAAAGGATCCTAATATTTATAGTCTGGTGAGGCTTGGTTAGTAGCTGGAAGGGAATCCACCAGAGATTACCAGACGTGCTAGGAATTATTCAGAGGAACGAAATGATGAACCACATTCCTTGTTTGAGAGGAGAGCCCTATGAAATTAATTGGGAAGGGATGCTGGGAATTGACTTAAAGGCACCTACCCACAAAGTAATAGAAGGTACAAAGATATCATGAGAAGATGGGATTTAAATCTTACTTCAAGGGAGTGCAGAAGCAGAGAATTCTGGGTGCCTCACCAAACTGCAAATCCCAGGATTCCATATGATGGAAGAATCATGTAGAAGTAGTATAAAATTGAAATAACTTCATATAAAAGATATCTAAATGCCACCTTTCTCCCAGAGTGGGATCCAAAGCAGTTTCCAAAAAAGTTAATAACATTAATAAAACATTTTAAACTATTAAAAAACATTGGAAAAACATATAAAATTATAAAAACCTACAAAAACTTTAAAAATGTCTGGAGAAATTAAAACCCCACATCTTTACATATTTATATATGTTTAAATATTTTACATATTTACTGTTTAAATAAGAATGTTTTTGCCTGCCAGCAAAAGGAGAGCAAGGAGGGGGCCAGCCTAGTTTCCCGAGGGAGGGAATTTCAGAGGGTGCGAGAAGCCACTGAGAATGCTTTCTCCTGTTTCCTTACAAGGCAAGCCTGGGATGGTTGCAGGACTGAGAAAAAGCCTTCCCTGCAGATCTTAAAGCTCTGGCAGGTTAGTTATAGGGAGATATGGTAGTCTGGACCTAAGCCGTATAGGGCTTTATACACCATAGATAAGATATACCTTTACACAATAGGGTGACCCAAAAACATGGTTGTAAAGGTCTTCTTGCTGTTGTTCCTATTATGTGTACATGATATGTTTTTATTTTCAAGCAAAGAAAATCCTAGTATTTAATATTTCTGGAAAAACTTACTTGTGAAGTAGAATTGGACTATCTGCCCTAGATGTCTGATGGATTTTGCATAAGCAGTTTTCAACACAGTTTGTGAAAACCTTTTAAGCGATTTCTCCAAAATGGCAATTCAGGAAGAAATTAGTGGCTGTTGGTTCACATGGGTCACTGAAATTCTGGGAAGAATTGCCAAGTCTTTCTTTTCTAAACATCTACCATCATGAATGGTTGAACAATTGTGAGGGGAGGAGAAAAATCAGAGAAGAGGTGAGCTTTCAGGAGTGGGCAACTTGTAAGCCTATAGCTGTTGCTGGAGTGCAACCCCCATCGTCTCTGACCATTCAACATGGTGACTGGGACTGATGGGACTTCAAGAACATCTGGAAGAACGGCAGGTGGCACACCCTTAAACTGAGCAATCTGGGATATTTGAGGGAATCC
Organism: Ctenosaura bakeri; assembly: GCA_948474755.1. Classification (NCBI taxonomy): domain Eukaryota; kingdom Metazoa; phylum Chordata; class Lepidosauria; order Squamata; family Iguanidae; genus Ctenosaura; species Ctenosaura bakeri. Next base: position 62,605 of record CAOLHI010002322.1, read on the forward strand.
AACACAGGCCATTTCCACACTACACTGTTATAGCACTCTTATTCCACTTTCAACATCCTGTGGAATTCTGGGATTGGTAGTTTACTGGGGTCAAAGAGCTTTCTGGCTGAGAATTCTAAATGTCCCTCCTTAAGCTGCAAGCCCCAGGATTCCATAGGATGTTGAAAGTGGAATGATAGCACTATAACAGTGTAGTGTGGAAATGGCCACAGTTAAACCTATGGGCATCTGAATGGAGAAAGCAGTTCGGGTGGATAGGAGAAGGGCGAATGATCTCCTGAAAGTTCCGCAGCACCTGGTCTTTCTCGTCTCCCTGTCAGTTAAGGGAAGTTCACTCCTGTTCTGTTCATCCTCTGAGGTGATTACAATGAATGGATAGAAGTCCCTTTGTGACTATAGAATCACCTCAAGTAAAACGAAGCTATAGACTGGATGGAACTACTTTGAGTAGTTTTACAGATTAAGCTGCTTATTTTTCTTTGAATGAAATAAAACCTTGGGAGAGAAACAAAAAAAGAGAGACGAGAGGTATCCGATGGACAACTGAAGTGGCCAGTTGTGGCCTTCCTTCTGTCTGGAATGGTGAGTTGTTCAAGAAGGTTGGGAAAGTAAGTATTATACCCTATTTTCTCAAAGATACAGAAGGATCAAACTTTATACATATTTATTTAAAGATGTTGAGGAACTGAGCTTCATACTATATTTTCTCAAGGACCTTGGTGAATAGAGCTTTATACCATATTTCCTCAATTCAGCGCTTGTTTCGATGGCTTGACATTTTTGATGGGAGAAGACAATTTGATTCCTGAAGAGATTAAAGTCACAATGTGTATTAATCAGGTAAAACTTATAGAAAGATATTAACTATGTGAAAATAAGTAGTTTAAAGACCTGCCAAAAGAGGAGCTGTCTGAGATAATACTTGCTGTCAAACACACACACACACACACACACATCTATCTATCTATCTATCTATCTATCTATCTATCTATCTATCTATCTATCTATCTAATCTATATATCTATATAAAGCAGCCTTTCTCAATCTTTTTACCCTGGAGGAACTCTTGAAATAACTTTCAGTTCTCAGAGAACCCCTGCCTATCAAATGATGGGATCAGTGATCAAAATATCTTGAAGGACTGGAGCTGGTGGCTGCTGTGGGTATTGGTTTTTCTCCTCAGGGGATTATGCCTTGAGCAGTGGTATGACTGCCACAAATCCCAAAGTTGCAGTTTTTCTTGGTATACAGGGATTGGAAAAATCTGTTGAATCCTTGAAGATTAGGCATGTATTAAGCTGCCTCTAAATACCTGTGTAGTTCCCAGTGGATTCTACCACCCTCGGTCATGCAGCAAAATGCCAACAAAACCTTAATACAGTCCATTCCTTACTGCCCACACCTCATTTTGACACAAGTTGGAATTAAATACCTGATTAATATGCGTAGGATAATGGCCTTACTCTGATAGTAAGTTCCTATTGAACTCAGAGAGAGGTAGTGCCAAAGAACCATACAAAATGTCTTGCTACTTCTCTGTCTCTGTCTCTTCACCAGGCCAAGAACAAGAGCAAAAAACAAGAGAGAAAAAAATTTAATAGAATTTTTGTGCCCTGCTCCTTCCCCTCTCCCCCTCAAAAAAATAAAGGAAAGGAAGGGGAAAAGGAAAGAAAACTGCCTACTCTTCCACATCACTTTTCCTTTATGATGGAAGTGTTTGTGGTAATTAAAAACTCCTAGATGTCTTTGTTTTTAGGCCTGTTAAGGCTTTCTTCAAGGCAAAGCAAGTTACCATTTTCAGAGTGGTGGGTTATGAAAACACAGTGGGGAAGTCCAAGGAAAATAGTATATTCAGATCCTATGCATGCTTAGTCACAAGTAATGGCTGCTGAGCTCACAGGCATTTTCTTCCTAACAAGTATGTTAAGAAGATGGGTAAGAATCAAGCAGTCTGGATGTTTTGGTGCTGTGATTCCCATCAGCCCTAGCCAGCATAGCTAATGATAAGGTATGCTGGGGGTTGCAATATAACAGTATTTGCTAGACCCCATTATTCCAGGGCGAAGGGAATAAAATCACCCTGGTTTAGAATGCAAACCAAAGATTGCAATTAAAAAAAATTGTGCCAGCACAATTTAACATGAAGCAAGGAAAGCTGAAGTTTTATACTCTCTTAACTAGCACTAGGTAAGTAAGAGAATTCTAAATGCCACTCCTTCAGTGCCAGGATTCCATAGAACAATTGTTCTTAACCTGGGGTCCATGGACCCCTGGGGATCTGTGGAGACTTCACAGGCAGTCCATGAAGTCCTGCTGATGGACACTGACAGAAGCCCCAGCAATAGAGACACAGCAACGGCGTGTGTGTGTGGGTGCCAAAACTGCTCCCTTGTTTGCAATCCCCACTCAGCCATAGAAACCCACTGGGTTACCTCAGGCAATTCACATTCTCTCAGCCTCAGAGAAAGGCAAAGGCAACAAATCGTGCCAAGAAAACCCTCAGGACAGGTTTGCCGTAGGGTTGCCATAAGTCAGTTTTTAAAGTACTAGGAGGAGACATGATGGCTAGAAAAATCTTCCCCCTGTCAGTGGTACTTTGTTGCTCTGTGCCTTCAAGTCACATCTGACTTATGGCAACGCTAAGGTAAACTTATCACATGGTGTTTTTTTGGCAAGATTTGTTCAGATGGGCTTTGCCTTTGTCTTCCTCTAAGGCTGAGAGAATGTGACTTGCCCAAGGTTATCCAGTGTCTGAGTGGGGGGATTTGATTCATAGTCTCCAGGATCCACAAATAAATAAATAAATAAATACTTGACTATTTAAATAAATATTTCAATATTTAAATCTTGAGTTAAGTCTTGGGGGTCCCCAGCAACAAATTATATTTACAGGCAGTCCCTGGTAAAGAAAAGGTTTAAGAACCACTGCCATGGAATGCTGCTATGGCACTTAAAGTGGTATATACTCCTATAATTGTGTAATATGAATGAATCAGACAAGATCAGGGTGCAATGAGAAACATCTGAAATTTTTATGGTTTGCATGGAGGACTTTTGTGGCATGGTTTCTTAATTGGGAAGAAGAAAAAGAAAAAAGTGCTAACTTCACAGCTGTCTGGATCTTAGGCAGAGAAGGGAAGATACAAACAGCCTAGTGTTTCAGCCAAAAGTGGGGAAAGGAAACTGCATTACAATGAACAATACAGGAAATTATTGACTTGACCTCTTCTTCTTTGTGGGATGGGGTGGTATGATTTAACAAGAGGTGGGATCTGTTTGGAAGAGCGGCCTGCAGGCTCTATTGTTGGTACATGATGAAAATGGAAGGGGTGGGAGAAGCAGAGAGCCAATCATTCCAGTTGTTAACACTCTTATTTTGTATAGTATTGCCTCCCCCCTGCTGCTGAACATAGAGATCTCAGATTAGTTTAATGAAAATCCTTTATTGGATCAGTAGGAGGGCACCTAGCCCTGGAGGGATTTGGTATGATTGTCTTGTCAAAAACAAAAGAAAACAAAAGGAAAAGCCCAATTCCTGTAACTTCCAGACTTGCCTTTTGACCAGACAACTCCTAATACAACAAAATAATTACGATTTGATAGGCATCACTGAGACCTGGTGGGATGAATCTCATGATTGGAATATAGGAATAGAGGGGTATAGCCTATTCTGTAAAAATAGACCAAACAAGAAAGAAGGAGCAGTAGCCTTGTATGTCAAGGATGTTTTCACCTGTGAAGAGATCCAGGACTTAAATCCAGAAAGCCAGGTTGAGAGCATTTGGGTAAGAATTAAGGCAGCGAGAAACAATAGGGATATTCTGGTGGGGGTTTACTACAGACCTCCAACCCAGGCTGAGGACTTGGATGACGCCTTCCTCAACCAAATGACTGCACATTCAAAGAGGAGAGATACAGTAATTATAGGAGATTTCAATTACCCAGATATATGCTGGCAGTCAAACTCTGCCAAGACAGCAAGGTCCAGCAAGTTTCTTGCTTGTCTTGCAGACAACTTCATGGTCCAGAAGGTGGAAGAGGCCACAAGGGGATCAAATATTCTAGATCTGATCCTGACCAACAAGGATGACCTTGTTAATGAGGTAGAAGTGGTTGGATCTTTAGAGGGGAGTGACCATGCCCTATTGGAATTTGGCATTCAGTGGGAAGGAGAAGATAAGGGTAGCCAGACACTCATCTTAGATTTTAAAATAGCAGACTTCTGTAAACAGGGAGCTGCTGGCTGGATTTTCGTGGTCAGGAACAGTGAAAGGGAAAGGAGTTCAGGAGGCATGGGAGTTCCTTAAAAAGGAGATACTGAAGGCACAGTCTAAAACTGTGCCAATAAGGAGGAAAAATGGAAAGCATCTGAAGAAACCAGAATGGTTGACTAAAGAACTCTCAACTGAGCTAAGTGTTAAGAGAAACATGTACAGGAAATGGAAGAAGGGGGAAACCACCAAAGAAGCATTTAAGCAAGTAGCCAGGAGATGTAGGGAGGAGGTCAGAAAGGCTAAAGCACAGAATGAACTTAGGCTGGCCAGAGACATTAAAAACAATAAAAAGGGTTTTTTAAAATATGTCCGCAGCAAAAAGAAAAAGAAGGAGACAGTAGGGTTGCTGTGCAGAGAAGATGGCTAATTACTCGCAGGGGGAAGAGAAAAGGCAGAACTACTTAACACCTTCTTTGCCTCAGTTTTTTCCCAGAAGGATACAAGCACTCAACCTGGCAGTTGGGGAGCAGGGGAGGAAGCAGAGGAAATGAGGCACATAATAGGTAGATAGGTGGTACAGGAATACCTGGCCACATTGGATGAATTCAAGTCTCCAGGGCCAGATGAATTGCATCCTAGGATATTAAAAGAGCTGGCAGAGGTCATTTCGGAACCGCTTGCTATAATCTTTGAGAAATCTTGGAGGATAGGAGAAGTTCCAGCAGACTGGAAGAGAGCAAATGTTATCCCCATCTTCAAGAAGGGAAAAAAAGAGGACCCAAATGATTATCGCTCGGTCAGCCTGACATCAGTACCCGGAAAGATCCTGGAGCAGATCATTAAGCAGTCAGTTTCTAATCACTTAGAAAGCAACGCGGTAATCACGAGAAGTCAACATGGATTTCTCAAAAATAAGTCATGCCAGACTAATCTTATCTCTTTTTATGATAGAGTTACTAGCTTGATAGATGAAGGGAATGCTGTGGATGTAGCATATCTCGATTTCAGTAAGGCCTTTGACAAAGTCCCCCATGACATTCTTGCAAAGAAGCTAGTAAAATGTGGGCTGGACAGGGCTACTGTTAGTTGGATTTGTAATTGGTTGACCGAATGAACCCAAAGGGTGATCACGAATGGCTGCTTTTCATCCTGGAGAGAAGTGACTAGTGGGGTGCCACAGGGTTCTGTCCTGGGCCCAGTGCTGTTCAACATTTTTATCAATAACTTGGATGAAGGGATAGAGGGCATGCTCATCAAATTTGCAGATGATACCAAATTGGGAGGGGTTGCTAATACGCCAGAGGGCAGGATCAAAATTCAAAATGACTGGATAGATTGGAGAGCTGGGCCAAGGCAAACAAAATGAAATTCAACAGAGAAGTGTAAGGTCCTACACTTAGGTAGAAAAAATGGAATCCACAAATATAGGATGGGGGACACGTGGCTGGATAGCAGTACGTGTGAAAGGGATCTAGGAGTCTTCATAGATCACAAGCTGAACATGAGTCAGCAGTGTGATGCAGCAGCCAAGAAAGCCAATGCGATTCTCGGCTGCATCAATAGGAGTATGGTGTCTAGATCGAGGGAGGTACTGGTACCACTCTACTCTGCTTTGGTCAGACCCCATCTTGAATACTGTGTCCAGTTCTGGGCACCCCAATTCAAGAAGGATATTGACAAGCTGGAGCAAGTCCAGAGGAGGGCGACCAAAATGGTGAGAGGCCTGGAAGCCATGCCCTATGAGGATAGACTTAGAGAGCTGGATATGTTTAGTCTACAGAAGAGGTTAAGAAGGGACATGATAGCCATGTTTAAATATTTGAAGGGATGCCACGTAGAGGAGGGAGAGGGCTTGTTTTCTGCTGCTCCAGAGACCAGGACAAGGAGAAATAGATTCAAGCTGCAGGAAAGGAGATTCCACCTGAACCTCAGGAAGAACTTCCTGACAGTCAGGGCTGTCCAGCAGTGGAATATGCTGTCTCATAGTGTAGTGGAGTCTCCTTCCTTGGAGGTTTTTAAGCAGAGGCTTGATGGCCATCTGTCGGGATTGCTTTGAGGGTGTTCCTGCATGGCAGGGGGTTGGACTGGATGGCCTGTGTGGTCTCTTCCAACTCTAGATTTCTATGATTCTAACTGAGCTTCTCAGTGTAGGGCTGCAAGACCTCAAGGGCTGATCCTGAGTCTTAGGGCCTGGACCCTTTTCTCCAGTGCTCAGGATAAAGGGGAGGAATTTTAGGTAGAGCTTAAAAAGTGTGCGTATCTATATTTTCCCCAATTTAGTGTCATTAAGCATAACTTAAGCATCAGTTACAGAGGCACTTGGTGTGCCATTTTAAAAAATTTGAATGGCATGCTCTGTGCATCTGTAATTGATGCATAAGTTATGCTTAATGACATCACCACCAGAGTCCACCTCCTATTGCTTCAGAAATAGGTATCAGATTGAAGCCTAATCATAATCCTGACCTGGCAACTGTGGCACAGCCGCATGTACCTGTGCTTTGCAATGCACCCAAGATAGCTTGCATGTGTGAACAGTAAGATGTGTCCTATCTCCTCCCACTTCTATCATCTGTTCCCTTATGCTACCAGAGTTCTGTGCAGCCTAAAGGGTACTGGTAGAAAACAAGCGAAACTATTTTCCCTATCAGCCATGAAGCTTGCTGTTTTGCTCTCACTTGCCTCACAGGATTGTCCTGAGAATAAAACCAGGCAATTCACTGTAATCACTCTAAGATCCACAATAGAAAGCTGGGAGACTAGTGACTTCATACAGATAATCACAAATCCTAGAAACATGTTCAGTGTCTTTTTATTATCTTGATGAAACTTGTTTTTACCTCTTCCTCATTGGTTTTGGTCCCTTGTCTGCAATGTCACCTTTTGAAGTGACCAAGGGCCCTTTCACACTACACCACTGTAGTTCTAGGACTCTGTTTCAATTACCATGGTTCTATCTTATGGAATCCTGGGATTTCAATTGAGGGTGGAGCATTTAGAATTCTCAGCCAGATAGCTCTAGTGCCTCCCCAAACTACAAATACAAGGATTCTATAGGAGGTTGCCATGGCAGTTAATGCGGAATGATAGTGGGTTGCTTGGAGACTTGGAAGCACTGTTTTACAGTGGCTCTGTTCCTTCCTGGGGGTGTGTGAACCAAACAGGTGGTGCTGGGGGACTTTGGCCATTGGTCTGTGAGGTCCCTCATGGTGCTGTTCTGTCCCCCAAGCTATGCCATGTGTATGTGAAACTACTGGGACGGGTTGTTACTTCCGCTATGGCACCCTTAATGAGGACACCCAGATATCATTTTGATATCATTTAATTTGGCCTTAGCTGGACTGGCTCGCAGGTACCTCATCTCACATGTTTGCGAGTTCTCCTGACAAGCACGGACAGAGAGCGGCCGTTAATGATTTTACATTCCAGTCCTCTTTGTAGCCAGCAACTCAAACCTCACCCGCAGCTTTAGAGAACTTCCCACCGCAAACTCCTCAATAGCCACATGGCTTTCAATCAAGTTACTCTGTTACGTTGGGCCATCAACGTCTCAGCCAAAGCATTGTCTTTACATGCAAATCCCATCATGCTAAAATTGACCTCACCAAATCCTTATCCAGCACCGAAACCTCTTTTGTTCTCCCTGGGATTGCCATAGCCGGAAGGTACAATCTTCCCTATAAAAACCTCTCACTTTTAACCGATCCCCGGATCACTTTGGGCTGCCATCCCGCCTTGCTGCCGGTGGTCTAAGGGACTCCCCTCAGTGCCCCACGCTGAGCTTTCTTCCCCAGAACCCCTCTTCTCTCCAGGACTATGGAACAGGTCGTATTGCCTTCCCTTGCAACTCTCTTTCTTTTCCAAGTTAGTTACTTTATGTTTGTCTTCTGTGTTCCTGTTTAATAAAGAATTGTTTATTCTTTGTAAAACCTTGTCTCTGACCTGCCGCTGTACACATAGGGTTAAAGTTCTCGCTGCGTTACACTGCCTCTTGCTAGCTAACCAGTGCTCTGAGTTTAATTTCCCCACCTTCGGTATTTTAATTGGCAAGCCGGGCACCCTTCGCGGGACCCCCAATTTTCAGGGTAACAAGGTTGTCCAGAGGTCCAAGGTTCAGTGCCACCAGTATGCTGATGATACCCAACTCTATTTTTTCTTTCCACCTAACTCCAAGCAAGCTGTGTCTGCTCTAAACCAGTGTTTGGAATCAGTAATGGTCTGGATAAGGGCAAACAAATTGAAGCTCAGTCCAGACAAGGCTGAGTGCTCCTCAGTCAAAAGGCAAATCAAGCAATAGGGATACCTCCTGTGCCAGATGAGGTTATGCCTCCCATGATGACACAGTTTTGTAGTTTAGGGGTATTTGACTCAGCCTGGAACCTGGAGGCCCAGGTTTCTGTGATGGCCAGGATTGCTTTTGCATACTTAAAGCTTGTGCACCAAATGCATCCATTCCTGGCAACACCTAATCTGGCCACAGTGGCAGATACCCTGATTTATGTCCCATTTGGATTGCTGTAACATGCTCTGTGTGGAGATGCTTTTGAAGAGTGTTGAGAAACTTCAGTTGGAACAAAGAACTGCAGTCAGAATGTTAACTGGGTTTGATTACAGGAATCATACAACTCTGAGGCTCCACCGCTCCCCTGGCCACCATTTTATTTCTAGTCACAATTGAAAGCTATGTCTTATGAAGCACTGTACAGCTTTTGTCCAGACTATCTGACAGACCATTTTCCCCCATATGAACCTACTTGTACCCTTCTTTCAGTCCCACCATCTTAACAGATATGGTTGGTGGGAATATAAGAGAAAGCCTTCTCAGTGGCTGCCCCTAGACTTTGGAACTCTCTCCCTACGGAGGTGAGAACAGCTTCCTTTTTGCTGTCCTTCTGTCACAAGCAATACTTATTTTTAAATTCAGGCAGTTTTCTTGAACTGAAAACTTTAAAGGTTGTGTTGTTCTAACTTTCAAAATCTTTTTAAAGTATATCTTTTAAATATGTTTTTAATAGTTTAATTTGTTTTTAATGTTGATTTTTTTGGTATGTTTCCATGATGGCTGAGAATCAACTAGATGTAATGGTTAAATTGCGGGACTATGAGTGCAGAGACCCATATTCAAATTCTCACTCAGTTACAAAACTCAAGAGCCAGTATGGTGTTGGGTGTTGCATTGGGACACTGGCAGACCAGGGTTTGAATCTCCATTTGGCCATGGAAACACATTTGATGACTTTAGGCAAATCACACTCTCTCAGCTTCAGAGGAAGGCAAAGGCAATACCCTCTGAACAAATCTTGCCAGAATGGGTTCAGCTGTTAAAGCACTATTATTCCACCTTCAACATCCTATGGAATCCTGGCGATTGCAGTTTAATAGCACTTTAATAATCTAGTGCAGAAATGGGCATGGTCACCATAAGTTGGAAATTACTTGAAGGCACACAACAACAATAACAAAAAACTTGCTTTGGGAAGTAATTTCCTTCCAGTATTTCCAGTACTTCATAGGGGTAGAATTGAACTTTTAGAAGTCCTTGCAGTTAGTTCCTAAAATCTTGTTAGAGCAGAAAATTTTGCACTTGCTGATTGAAGCCATACTTGCCTCCTTACAGAGGGAGTTCCTAAACCTGGGAGCAACCAATGAGAAGAATTTCTCCTGTGTTCCCATAATATGTAACTGTAAAGATGTCTGACCGTGAGAAGAGTCTCCCCCCAAAATCTTAGAACTGAGGCCAAGTTATATAGGAAGACATTGTCCTTAAGACACTCTGGACATGAGCAGGAAAGGACATTATCTTTAGATTTGCTACAGCCTTTACAGTCATGTCTGGTATATACAAGGAACAAGATTTTCCTGACTGTAGCATTTATTCTACATTCTTTCTCTCCTGGGATGTTTACCAGACTCTTTCCTTCCTACCTTGTAGACAGTAGTAAAACATTTTAAACTTTTTTTAAAAACTGCTACTGGTTTATTTGACTTGTGTTTTCGCAGACTAGTAGTCTGGCCTTTTTAGATGTTGGAGCTTAAAATGTTAAAACAAGGGTAGGCAACAGTGGTCCTCCAGATGTTTTTTGACTGTAAATCCTACATTCTCCCTATTGGCTGTGCTGACGAGGGCTGGTGGGAGGCTGTAGGCTGAAAAATGTCTGGAGTGCATTGTTGCCTATCTCAGTTTACATCAGTCTTCTGATCTGAAAGAGAAACTAAGCCCCTTTCTACACCATACCCCATTGGCGCATTCTTCTGTTACAATCCCAACATTGCCATTTGTGCAATGGTAGCAGGTTAGAAGTGCTCTCTTCCACACCCTTCTGCCCTAAGTGGATGAGTAGCGGTACTGCCACTGATGTTCCTTCTGCACTACAATCTCCTTGGCCACTCCTTTTCCCCACCATTGCTCCACCCCTGATTGGTGGTGGGGGGTTTGTTTTTGTTTTTTTGGAAGCCATACTAGCACAGCAATGTTATAACAGCATGACATGCTAGTACACTATTGCAGTTTTGCGCTATAATGCTTAAAAAGGAATGAATAAAAAATAAAAAGTTTTAACTCAAAGGAGAAATTTAAAATAAACACAGAGAGGTGATAGATTTCAAAGTTACCATGCCATGGGAGTAGCTGAGGGAAGGACAAGCTGGGCATGCTCACACCCCACTCACTTCTGGATCTGGGAGGACAGGAAGCGCTGTCAGGTGCTATAACGGTACCACACTGAGCTGGCTGACAGGATTGAAGCACCAAAGGAAGCTTTTAATGGATTTTTTCTGGAAATAGAATAAAGAGGTTTTGCAATGCTTGGGAACGGGATAGCAGCTGGATAGTGACAATGTCATGCAGTAGCACGGCTCCTGGACTGGAAAAAGCCTGCTGTTGTTGCAGGATAGTGACGTTGTGTGGAAATGGCCTAAGTCTCAGGATCTATTGTAAAAAGTCTTTAGTTCTACTAATTAGCCCAATGTTTTTTGACCAAGATATGTTTATAGCGTCTTTTTTCAAGGGAAGCTATTTGGAAATTCACCTGGAGGGATTTCAAAAAAGTATACCTCCAAGGATTGTATTTGGAGATACTTCTGTGAATTGACTGAAGGCTGATTTTCAAATCGCTTTCCTCTGATGAAGACTGTGCAATATTCCGTGACCAAAACACACTAGGATAATTTGTGGAATAAAGTCTTCTCAAATACATCTTGAGACTCAACTTGCCCTTCACAGCCCTACAGATCTTCCAACTTGGTTGGGGGTGGGTAGGAGCTTCTTTCCAACAGATCTGTCCAACCCACTGGGTTAAGGAAAGTGGGATAACAGGCTTTCTTTTGTATGTGTATGTGAAACACGCAAACGCGAAGCACCCAAGCCTCCCTCAAGGTCTGCCCAGCCTGACACCTCTTTGTGTTCAGGTCTGAACAGCCAGGGAGATCTCTGGATCAGCCAGGGCTATGACAAACAGGTCTGCTTCCTGAGAACGCAGCACCTTTCTCACTCTTGTCCCCCCTTGGCTTCCTTCTTCCAGGGATATCTCCCTTTACTGCTTTCCTTAAATCTGCCCCTTTTCAGATATAAGGACAAGCCGTGATTTATCTCTTCAATGACTGTGGTACTATTGGAACTATGGTAAAATGGTACTGTTGGTAGCGTATATACTCCAGGATGTAGAATAATACTCTGTGAAACTGTTTTAAGGAAATCAGAAAGTCAAACGTTTATTGCAACACTGTTACTTAAATTTGTTTGTAACTAAATGTTTATAAAACAGCACACCCTTCTTCTCTTTCTCTGCTTAATTCATCGACTGTCTCTCGTACACCCCATTTCTCAGTTCTCTCTAACGCAGAGCTCTTCAGCTCTCTCTTCAACTCTATCTCCCAAACTCTAAACCTCCACTTCAATCAACTGAACAGTCAGTTAAATTCCATTACTCCACTCTCTCCACCAGCCCCTCTCCTGGGCTATCCAAGGTCCCATTTCAACAACCAATCAGTTAAAAAACTCTTGGTTGCTAAGGAGGCTCTGTTGTCAAGCTTCCCCATCACAGTGTATTATCATAATTAACATGGATCCCACTGATTTCAATGAGTCTGCTCTAAGTATAGTTCAAGTTGGGATCTAACCCAATGGGTGGGCAACGCAGTCCCACCATGTGTTAAATGGGAAGTTCTGCTACTATTCCAAATGGAAATGACAACATTCTCAGTTAAGATTATGAAAGTGACTATGATAAAGAAGTTAATGGCACATGTTTGTTTAAAGTGTCAAAAGTGGGCATAGTGATCAAGAATACTCAGAAACAAATAAAGATACTTGATGGCTTTTTACCAGCACAGGATAATCCTTCGAGACAGCTTACGTTTTATCTAGGTTTTTATTAGTGGTCTGTAATGGAATATTTCCATATTCAGATAAATGCATTCAATGGTGTTTTTGCTTCTACCAAAATACAATAAAATAAAATAAAGGTTTCCACGAATAAGGATAAGACTGAATTCTACATGTTGCTTAAGAAAACATACTCAGTGTTCTACCATGGAGCTTTTTCCTGTAAGAAATAGGTGCCAGTATTTTAAGACTGTACCTGTACAGAGTCTTGCTTCCTGGATATGAGGTTTTAATATTTTAATACAGTCTTCTCTTGCATGTGCCCCAAGGTTGTTCTTGACAGCAGTTTCTATTGGCCAATGGCACTAATCTCCAAATACTGGAAAGCTGGGGGAGCAGTTTTGATGGGCTTGTTTTCAAAATGTCCTATTACATAGTTAAATGGTTTAATTTGTAGGGCAGGGATGGGTATGAAGTGAGAAGCTGGACACACTTGGTTAGAGCCAGCCAAACACGGCCTTTGGAATGCTGTGAAAGTGGACCTATGGGGAGAAAGGTTACAACCTAGTGGCTTGTTTGTTAAAAAGAGATATAGGTGAAGGATGGAATATAGTTAGGGAGTCAGAGACAGAGTGAAGACCAGTTAGGAAGAGAAGAATTGATACGATCTGAAAAAGGTTTTCGAGCTGTGAATGTGGACAGAGTTCAGGGAGTTACTCCTTTAACTGATCTGTTATACAGGTTGAGTATCCCTTATCCAAAATGCTTGAGACCAGAAGTGTTGCATGTTTCAGATTTTTTCAAATTTTAGAATACCTGTGTTTTTACATATATAAAATACAATACTGTACAGGAGATCTCTGAGAAGCCTGCAAACAAATGAGTAGTAGTGCTGTAGCTGCCACCTCAAAGGTGGAAGCAGGAAGCTGATGCCCCCTTGGAGATCTCCTGTACAGAACTGCATTTTTAAAAAAAATACAAATATCAGGTCTCTTATATCCCTACTCTCTCATATCCTCAGTCTCTTTCCAGCCTTGTGTCTCATACATAACACAAGTAGCAAATGAATGAGACATAAGGCAGGAGAAAGATGTGAGCATCTGTGAAATGATGAGAGGCATGGATCACGGTGAGCACTATGCTTCGATTCCAGTAATTTCACAGATCCTCACATCTCTCTCCAGCATCACGTCTCATACACAAGTAGTGAGTTAACAAAACATGAGGCTGGAGAAAGAGATGAGGATCTATGAAATGGTGGGAGTCATGGATCACACTGAGCACTATGCTTAGATTTCCACCATTTCACAGAACCTCATGCCTCTCTCCAACCTTGCATTGCCTTTGTTACCATAGTTTCTAGCCCGGGCTTGTGGGATATTAGATATCACTTTGATATCAATAATTCGACCTTCTTTACCTATTCCTCTCCACGTGCTGTGAGGCTCCTGGACAAGCTTGCAGACAGGCACAGCTGCTAATCGCTGTAATATTCCACACAAATACAGGCAGGCCAGAAATAGCCATCCCGCCGCTTCAGGAGACCTCAAGGCAAGTACCCTATTATGTATGCATGCTACTTACAAAGAACTTCCTGCCCCAAGCAGGCAGCTTGATTAGATGAATACTCATCTGTCGAGCACTCTGCGTTTGCATACTGGCTACTCTATTGACAATTCAGACTTAACTCAATCATGCTAAATTCTGACCTTTCGGAGGCTTTGTCTCCAGCCCGAAACTCATTGTTTTCCCCAAGTAAGGACTAGCCTACGGCCACATTTTCCCCTATAAGAACCCCTGACTTTGAGAGCTTCATTGAATCACTCCCGACTTCCATCCCGCTTTGGTTGGCGAGCCTTCCCCTCAGTCCCACGTACTGAGAAACTTCATCTCTATGAACCCCTGCTGTAGACTACTCGGGCTTCAGGACAGGTGTAGTATTACCCAGACCAACAACCTCCTCTAAAAATCCCTCTATCCCACTCCAACCTTTATTTCTATAGTTATCTGAGTGAGTGTGCTGCATACACTGTTTGATTGTATTTTAATAAAAACCACAATTATTATTTCACTTCTGTTTGCTCCTTGACTTGGCCTGACCCCGTAGACATTGGGTAAAAGATCTCGCTCCGTTACCCTGCCTCTCGTATTGCTAGCTTGTGCTCTTTGCTAATTTCCCCAACTTGCATAATTTGGAGCGCACTTAGGTGTCCCTTACGGGACCCCCAGAAATCAGGGTAACATCTTCATTTGCTACTTGTGAATGAGATGCAAGTCTGGAGAGAGACTGAGGATCTGAGAAATGAACAAGTGGGAGTGCTGCTGCTGCCTTAAGGGCAGAAGTGGGCAGCTGGTGGCAAAAATGTTCTTTATTTTGAGGTGTTTGGATTTTGTATTTCTGGATTAGGAATGCTCAATTTGTATAATAAAATCTTTGCTCTTTTTGTTTTCTACAACTATGTCTGAATTTTTTCATTTAAAACTTGAAATAGAGAATGTTACAGCACTGAAGCCACTGATCAACACAACCATTTGGTTGAGGCCTGAATACCAGATCTAGAGAAGGATCTTGTGGATAAAAGAGCAAAGTGAGCCATAGGAGACAATAGGTTGGAACTGTAGGGCTAACTTGCATAGGGATTCCATCGCAGATGAGTGTTGCGTGGACATCCAGATATTGTCGGTCTATAGCTCATTGCCATTAACTATGTTGGCCAGGGCTATTGAGGCTTGCAGGACAGCAACATCTGGAAGGTCACATAATTCCCAACCTCATCTGAGGTCAAACCAACTGATTTCTATCCCAATTTTACTTCAAAACATAATTCAAAGTTTATTCACAAGGGCTTGTATTCAGGAATCAAGAGTCAAAACCAGTGTTGGGAATCGTACAACTCCCCAGATGTTGTTGGACTGAAAGCCCCAGTAGCTCTAGTTACAGGCCAGTGGTGAAGAATACTGGAAGTTCCACCCCAACAACATTTAGAGGGCTTCATACTTCCCACCCCGGCCTAGATCCTTCTGTTTCTCAGTAAGAGAGCAAAGCCACTGAGCCATTTGGAGGCTAGTAAGTTAACACTTATGCAAGTGGCTTTGATACAATGGGTCTATTCTAGTTGGGATTAACAAATGGGTTCAGTCCAGGTTCTGTTCCTCCATTACTCTTAAACTGACAACGAAGACAGCCATCTCACTTTGCCTGAAACACCATAGTTCGTCATTTTTGTAACCACTGTGCACATTAATTAATGGGGACTACAACCAAAGCCTGGTCTTGTAGGTTAAAAGGGAGTATAATATAGTAGCCGAACTGCTCCATGCCTTTCTTTCTCTGCCAGACTGTGTTTATTAAAAATATCCCTGCACTCTTAATGAGGAAAGCTGTTTTCCCATGTTTACACTTGCTATTCTCCATTAGCCTGATAATCATCTTAATGTGTTAGAAAAATAAAGTAACAAGGCACAGCTGCTTCAGCCAGAATTGTATTTTAGTGAATTTTAAGGACTTAATGAGAGCAGGTAATTGACTAGAAAAGCTTGAAAAAGAACTCTACCTTCAGTTAAACAATCAACAGCTCTGTACTTCAGAATTACCATCACGCTCCTTCCATGTACCTGGTATCAAAGCTATCTGTGGGCAACCGTTGTCTGAGAAACCACTTCCTCTATGCTCTAAAGCAGCACTCAGGGTGTTTTTGAAAGCATTTATTCAATTAATCTGGTGTAATTTGCAAATAATGGAATGCAGATTCCACAAGCAACTAAGGAAAAATAAGGTCTCAATTCACAAGGTGGTTGACAGATCTATTTAACTGCTGATTACATAC
Organism: Ctenosaura bakeri; assembly: GCA_948474755.1. Classification (NCBI taxonomy): domain Eukaryota; kingdom Metazoa; phylum Chordata; class Lepidosauria; order Squamata; family Iguanidae; genus Ctenosaura; species Ctenosaura bakeri. The sequence goes on from CAOLHI010002322.1 coordinate 78,969, forward strand.
TTCCTAGTGCAATTGACATATCATTTTAATCCTTTAGGTGATAGTGTTTTCCAGATAAAGTGTGCAGTGTTGCAAAAGCATGGTAGGAGAAAGTAAAGTTGTATCATTTCATCATGCAGCTAGTAAGCATGCTGGATAGCTGAAGACAATGATCATAAATTGCCAAAATCTCTAATGATTTAATCAATAGACTACCTCAACTAAGACTATATTATTTTATTCTTATCTCCTGCTGAAAGGTTGGATTAGGAACTGATCTGTCTTTGATAATGTCATTGGCATTGAGCTTGAGATGAGAAGTCTCACACTGTAGAATAAAAATTAAGCAAACAGAAGCCTACATTTCCTCTTTCTGCAAATCATTCACAGAAAACAATGGAACAATTGTTAATAATGGCCGGAATCTTGTTGGGCAATTAAGAATATGTAACTTACAGTTATGCCTTCGCAGTTGGTAGATATTCAAAATCCCCATGCAGCCCCTAATTTAGGGGCTACGTTGGCACCTTCAAAGTCCCCTAAACTCCACTTACTGCTAAGCAGCCACTGCAATCAACAGGGGTCTGTTCCTCTGTCAACTGGTGTGATAATGGGGCTTCCCATTATCTTGACTTAGCTAAAAGGGGGACACTTCCCTCTTCAGGTAAACCAAGGATTAATAAAGTGTTGGGATTAGATTACATTTTAGTGTGTGGTCAGCATCATAGGTCATGTGGGTCACCATTATAGGTCACAGGGTAAGACTTGACTAATCAAAAAGGAAAGAGGTGAGCATCTTCAGGATGGTTCCAAGGAGAAGTTATAAAACTTCTTGCGAGGCCATGTGGCTGGGAGATAACAGAGAGATAACAAAGGGATAACAAAGAAACAACAAAGGAACTGCCAGTAGCAGGCTGCAGGCCATAGGCCTTGCCTCCTGGCCTCTTCCTTTTAGAACATCTAAGCCTAGGAACAACTGTGAGTCATTAGTTATCTAGTCGTGTAAGGGACTTTTCTGTTATTTTGGAGGCTGGCTGATCTAAAGAATGTATCTGTGCTTTTATATCTGTTCTTTTGTAACTACTTGTAACTAAGCGTGCCTGGGAGGAGGGAGCTTCCCATGTGTGTTAATTTGCCTTGTTTATTTGCATACCTTTAATAAATACTTTCTGTAAAAGACCCTGTTTCTCTCCTTCCCACGCCAAGCTAGGTAGACTGGGGGAAAAGGAAGATCCTTAAGCTTAGGGATGTACATGGTTGGACAGAGTCCCACTGTACTGTCCAAGTGTCCAGAATTCAGTGGGTGGTGGCAGCGAAGATGAATTAACAGCTAAAATTCATAACAGGCTGGAATATACATCCCAACAGCGCATGGGGACTTTCCAGCTTCACAACTGGTAAGCAGCTGCCTGAGATTCCCACCCTTCTTTATGTGAGTAATTTCCAGCGTGAGGGGGATTTGCAAAAAAGGGGTCTTTTTCTGTGGCACTAGAGATCATTCACAGGAGGGGGTGGTAACATCAGGCTGCAGTTTCTTGATTGACAAGGGAATGGACCCCTGTCAATTCCAGTGGCCACTTACCCATAAGTGGCATTTGGTGGTGGTGGGTCATGCTGGAATTCACTTTATAGCAATATTTTACAGTGCTACATAGTATGCAATGGCTGTTAAGATTCTGGCACATATTATTAGTTATATTTATACTCCATAATTTCTTCAAGGAACTGCAGAACTGGAAGAGATCTCATGGGCCAAAACTTCCTCATCCTTGTGTCCCCAGTGTTTGTTGTTCCCACCTGTGCTCACTGGGAACGATGAGAATTGTAGTTCAACATATTTGGAAGATTGTTTTAGGCTATCAGCTGTTAGCTTAATATATGTAACCAAGAGCTAGAACTTCCTCAGCTAGTGGCTGTTAGGCCTCTGGATGAAGGCCTCCAGTGAAGCCTTCATGTACCAGTAACTATAACTCTACAGGAAGTCTAGTTGTCCTTAGCTTCAGAATGATAGTTATCTTGTGCACCTTCAGATGATTTCTCGCAGACTCTCCAACATTCCAAAGATGAAAACTGGGACACGTGTGGCCAAGAAACATCAGAGTATGATCAAGATGGCAAAAATCTATTAATATAGAAGAACACACAAGCTAGGAAAGGCTGCAGCAGTTTGCTTTTCCCTACACCTACTGGGATGGATTCCACTCCTCCTCTTCCCTCCCCTGAGTTAATTGAGTGCCAGCTAGTTTTGCACTTTGAACTTAGTTTGCAGCAGCTGAATTAGGCTGAGGGAAAAGCTAATCATGAAAGGAGGAAAGAGAAACCAAGAAATTTGGAATGCAGCTGAGAAAGTGAGAGGAAAGTATTAATGGGAGTTGCCCCTGCTGAACAAAGAAAATATAATTCTAAAACCTTTAGCAACTATGTGGCACTTTAGATGGCTCAAAGCACATCATATGCATTATCTGAGCAGCTCCTACAACAACTCTTTCAGGTAGATCAACAGTTCCTATATGGTGGACAAGGAAGCTAAGGATGAAACAAAGAAATTTGCTTATGCCTCCTGTTGAAGTCATTCAAGGAAGGAAAGGTGGAAACTTGTAGAGAATATGATTGGGTGTCCCAATTTACCTTCCTATTATCTCTGTGGTCCTTTGTTACTCCTTAGAATCATAGAATCATAGAAATGTAGAGTTGGAAGAGACCCCAGGGGCCATTCAGTCCAACCCCCTGCCATGCAGGAACACCCTCAAAGAACTCCCGACAGATGGCCATCAAGCCTCTGCTTAAAAACCTCCAAGGAAGGAGACTCCACTACACTCCGAGGCAGCAGATTCCACTGCCGGACAGCCCTGACTGTCAGGAAGTTCTTCCTGAGGTTCAGGTGGAATCTCCTTTCCTGCAGCTTGAATCCATTCTCCTTCCCATTATAAAAGAGGATTAAATATGCAATCATAAGGCAGAGAGAAATTAGAGGATATCAGATTTTCAGCTTCAGTGTTGTGAATTGACTTTATCAACTGGCAAAGTGAGGCAGCTGCCTTATATGCAGATTAAAGGGGTCCTGAAAAAGAAAGAAATGGTTAACTATTTACTCTATTGTTAATAATATTGTTTGTTTGTCTTAACTGCTAGGGATTAGGTAAGATGCTTTGGGGTGTTTTTTGTGAAACTGATTAACATGTGAAAAGCTTTTCCACAATACCCAGGTTGTCCCTATCATTTGGAAGTTGTTTTACATAGCAGACTTTGTTTAAAGGATAGTAAATGGCTGTTTAATTTATTCTTAATGAATGTTTCTGGATGAAGAGTTGCTGGCTCATGTACTAAAACAACTTGGCTGGCTTTGCCTACTATGTGAGTTGCCTTGTGCAAAGTGTGTGTGTGTGTGTGTCATTTGTTGCTCTGCCTCAGGGAACAAAATGTATTGGACCAGCCTGGAATATGACTGTCTCAGCTTGTGCTTGTGAACAAAAGCCAGAGACAAAGAAACAATTATGGAGGGACATAGAAACAATTAATTGGACAAAATTTATGTTTGACCCAAATCTGATTTGTTGGTCCCAACCAGAGTCAACTTGTTCAACCAATAGAGTTTATCCAAATGTTGACTTGGCATTCAGCAATCGATTCAGTGAGTTTATTCTAGTTTGGATTACCTAACACAGCACACAACACAGCACACAACTCCCTCTGTGAAGCATCTCCACTGGCTTCAAGTCTATGTCCAGACACTATTCAAAGTACCAGCTATGACCTACAAAATACTATATGGTTCAGGTCCAGGTTATTTAGATGAGTCTGCCCATGTTCTGAAATCTTCTGAGGATGTACCATCTAGCTCACAGGTTTTTGGTAGTAACAGAGGGACCTTCTCTCAGGTTCTGGAATTCCCTTCTCAGAAAGGTTGGACTAGCACTCTCTTTGCTAGTGAGATAGAGGAAGACTTATTTTTTTTCTCAATATGCCTTTGAGAGCTGACTCCTCAGAGGGACCTTGCTTAATATCCAATATTGTCTAAATTTCTTGTCCCTCTTTTTAAACTGGACATGCTTTTAATTACTTTTAATTTTATCGATACCTTAAAGCTTTTGTATGATTTGAGCTTTTAGCTGTGTTTGTTTTCTCATTTGTAAGCCTCTTTGAGTCCCATAGGTGGGGGAAACATGGGACGTACCAGCAATGGTCATGAGATCTAGGCCTTTGTTTGTTTCAGTCATTTGTATGTCACTCTTGGTAACATGTGTTCCAGTGAAGCACACAACTGCACACTCAAAAAACAAGAAGATACACAATAAAGCAATTTAAGTCAATAGACAAATAGATCATTGATACCAGTGAAAAAGACAGAGAGGACGCTGTGGCATATGTGAAGCATGGTCACTGCCCTTCTGGAAGTACAAGTGGTAGAGGAATCGTTCCCCCACCCACAGCCCCCCCATGTTCTGAAGGGCAGTAAACACTTGAGGAGCCTGTTTTCTGTGGCAGAAGGACTGTAGCACTCCAGGGCTGAATATCTTGAATTTTCAGCAATTGTGGTATTGGATTGGCCTTTAATTTTACTGTGTATAAAGCGTAAAACAGAAGTGCTTGGAAAAACAGTGAGGAATAAAAATGTCTTAATCTTAAGCTTGAAAGAGATACAATAATTGGCAAGGAAAGTTCTCTAAGGAGAGAGTTTTATAAGTGGCACCGCACATGAGAAAGTGTTCTCTTTGACTACAATCTGCTCTGTCTCTGATGGTGGTAGTACTCCACGAAGAGCCTCAATAGAAGTTCATTGTGTTATTAACTGGCAGAGACTAACCCAAGTGGTCTTATAGACTGTACCCCATTTCAACAGATGCATGGAGTGTTATTAAGACATTTGGCATGATCATTTTTGTTTTAATCTTATATTGTATGCTACCTTGGGTCTCCTACTGGAAGAAAGTTGAATACGAAATAAAATAAATAAATAGACATAAAAGTGTGATACACTTGATTGCAGATGGGACTGCAAACAGTAATATCTGTGAGATTAAATGCAGAAAGTATTGACAATGACAATGCCATTTTTAACACTGACCATTGACAATGCCATTGCTGATGACACAAATATTCTGGCATCAGGTAAGCCAATTAACACATGTGGTATGATAAGATTGCAAGGTGTTGTGACAGATTGGAATGGTTAGGCTGTAAAAGACAAACATGATAGGGTGAATTGGGCTCATAAGTCAACTGGTAGACTCTGTAACTTTCTTAAAATCACTGCAATATATTCCCAATAAGCTGTTAGAGCCAAAATCCTGACTGTAGTGTTTTTAGGGTTGCCATACTTCATTTCTTCAAATCTGGACTTCTTTTTGCATATTATGCAAATTACTGTAATTTGCTTTTTATGTATCCAGATCTGGTGTATTCATTTTTGCTTTTTATCTTCCAATATGTTTCAGCCTTTGTGCATTTTTAAAAAAACAATTGCAGCTTATCTAACCAGAGGAGCACAGTTTGAAGTACTGAATCTAGAACAGGAAGAGCCAGGTATCTTAAATATCTCCTTGGTCATGCTTTTTACCACGTGATCATGGGCTATCACTACAGCCATTTACACACTAGACTGTTATAGTGCTATTATTCCACTTTCAACATCCTATGAAATCCTGGGGTTTGCAGTTTGCCTCTCTCCTTTGCCATTTATTCACACCACACATTCTCTTTCTCCCCTCTCTCGCTCACCTTATCTAGCAGCTGCAAAAGATGTCCTTGCCTTGCCTCTTCCTTGCTGCTGCTTGCACCACTCATTCCCCTTTCCTCCTGTTCTCTCCTATGCCTCACCTTGCATCCTCACAATGCTTTCCTTGTTTCTGGTACTCCATTGTCTGCAAAACCCACTTTCTTTGTGTCTTAGAGACAGGAGCAGACTTGTTTCTTGCAGAACAATTTTACAGAAGAGTGCATCCACATTTTGAACACTTGAAATCAGCTGTGAACCCAGGCTAGATGATGGCCCAAACAGGCATCAGGTGGCATGCCTAGAATCCAGGCAAAACCTAGCCAGACTGGGAATATGGCAACCCCAACTGATTTCAGCTTTGAAACTGAGCAGCTCATTGTACAACAGCTTACAGTAATATATGGGTAAGAGCAGGCTTTTCAGGTCCTGGTAAAATGCACAGAGACACTTTAACAACTCTGATGTCAGAATAGGCTTTCCTGGCTTTTAAGCCAGACACTTAAAGGAACAATTAAACATTTGGTTTTCATTGTCGAGGTCTGTGAGGAATAATGGGCAAATGAAACAGCTCTGCTTTATATTCATACATTGGGTTTTTGATCAGTAATTTATGGTGCATGTTGGTTGACTGATTTCAAGACTTTCCACCAGAAGAGGACCAAAACACATGCTCTTCAAATGGGATAGTTTCATGTGTACCAAAATCTCTAACTCTAAGGTGAATGCTCATGTTAAGAGCTATTTTGATCCAGTCCTCCCTTTTGAAAGAAGTGCTTGTACTTTATACACCAATGGCACCTGTTTGTGAGATCATGCATCCTCCCACATGCCAATAGCTTGTCTCAAATGAAAATCACTTTGTTCTCCCCTGTGGGCCTACTGTCCAAAATCTGTGTCTGAGTTTGTCTGAACTGTTAGACACTGTTTACAGTCTTCAAAAGTGGGTGTTGTTTAAAGAGTCAAAGTACACTATCCAACAAAATCAATATCCTATTAGGCTAGAAAGAGTTCTAACTATCAAAGGCCAATGAACCTAATGGCTAAAAATATAAGTACCTGACCCAGAAGATTAATCACACACTGTTATGCTGAAATTGGTGCAATTCTTCCAATCATTAACGTTTTGCTTGCAAAAATGTGCTTTGCTGTTTGTTTTTCTGCTAAATGATAAACGTTTTCAAGTTGAATCTCCTGATTAAATGGGTTTGAAAACAAGATGGGAATTAGGCAGTAAAGGTCATCCATGCCAATTTACCCCAAATAGTCAACATCTGTCCGAGGAAAACAAATTGGAGGCCCAAATTGGAGCCTTGGTAAAGTATGGAACAGAAGCTGGATCATTTGCAAAGGCTAGAAGTTGTGGTTTGGCTTGTTCCAAAGACAGGTCTACATGAAATCCAGTACTTTTAGCTTTCTTCAGATGTTCTGAAGAGTACCTGAGGGTTAAATGTAGAGACAGGGATTTGACTCTGTACATGGGTCCTGACTTCATAGTTCCTAGGCATGGTGGGCCACCATCATCATGAACAACTGTCTCCTCCTCCTCCTCCTCCTCCTCTTCTTCTTCATCCTGCTTTTGCTCGAAGATTAGGACTCAAAGTGGCTCACAATCTGAAAAGAATGATACAAATTAAAAACAGTAGAAAAGTGAACACTAAAATAGAATTAAATTATTCACAGTATTAAACAATTCAACCTTCAGGTTAAAAGAATGAAATGCAATTTTAAAAGATAAAAAGCTATTAAAAACAGAACAGAAAAGTTCTTTCAGCATATGCTAAGGTGATCCTAGCATTAAGCATTGTGAGATACCTGCCTTGGACAGTGGTATCACCTCTGATCTTCCAGTGTGGGAGAAGAATGTGAATGAAAAAACAGAAGGGGACCACAGAAATATAATATTCTACCTTCCGTTTAACCATATGTACAAAAGTGCAAGAGAAATAGTAAATGCTTATCTGTTGCTAGTATCTAACACTGGTTTAGTACCACAGATTTTGGAAACAGTATTGATAGGCTGAGATCTTTTTTCACTTGTGGTGGGATTGTTTCATTCTTTAACCAGTTTTCACCAGACATGTTGGACTATGATCCAAACCATGTGCAGCTGGCTTGAGAATTGCAGTCTAATGCATTTGGGGAAAACCAAGTTGGAAAAAGCTTCCTAAAAGGCAGAGGCCTTTTGTAATGAGGTGCTAGCCACATCTTACACTCTTCTGTTGAAATGGATCCCAAACCGGATTGTGCTGCGTGTGATAGAATCATATTATCCTCTAATTCTGCATAAAGAGCTTCAGGTTTTTTCACAAAAATTAGAAGCTGAGATAGCTTGATCAGATAAGTGGGAGGATCCAACCTGTAAATAATGTATATCTAAAGAGAAGGAGATTGTGATAACTCACTAGCTAGTCAAAGTTGAGTTGATAGCAGTTAACAGCAAACAAAAACTGAAATTTGGTTGATTTCACTGGGCTTACCTTAAGCAGAATTCAATCTTGACCCAATCCATGTTTTCCCTTATTTTTGAGGTTTTCTGTCAAATCATCACTTGCTGTGACCTGCAGAAAGCTGAACATCTGAAATGTGAGGTAGACTGGATAAGGAATTGTTGTGTTACAGTGTGTATTTCTTGTTTTATTCTTACTAGATTTTAGTTTTCTTTTGAAAATTTGAATTTATATTGCTTTGCTTTTTTAACTTAATGGAGTTCTGGTTAGTGAGATTTAACTTAAAGGAGTGGATAGAATAGGATGGCTTGAGGCTACAGTTTCTCACAACAGTAAGTTACTGTGACTGATTTCACATTGAGCATACAGTGTCGCCTCCACTTTCGTGAGGGTTTGGGGCTCAGAATCCTTGTGAAAGTGAAAAAAAATGCACCTCGTGAAAAATCAAATTCACAAAGGTCAAACCCATGAATGTGGAGAGAGAACTGTATTACCATCTGTGGATCAACTTTGACTAGCTAGTGAGTTATCACAATCTCCTTCTCTTTAGATATGTCTGGTGAAAACTGGTCAAAGAATGAAACAATCCCACCACAAGTGAAAAAAGATCTCAGCCTATCAATACTGTGGCCAGAATCCTGTTGGGGACTTTGTAAGTGGACTTATGTCCAGTGATGGAGCTTGGAGTGTGTGGATGTGGGTGCGTGAGGGGGTGGGTCTATGGCATGAGGGACAGGGCTGCTGTATGTGTGGGCATGGCCATGGGCAGGGATGCCCCCAAAACATTGCTGCCGGAGCAAACCTTCCCCTGCACCCCCACCCCTGTGCGACTGCTTATGTCTTTGGGAATTAAAACTGGGCAGTTCCATAACATCCATATACAGTAAAGGGCTGCTGTTATGTTACTACTTAGCGATCCAGCAAATTGATGGATGTGCACTGGGGCTGATGCGTAAAGGGACCAATGCATGCATCAGGACACTGGCTACAGAGTGCACTCTTGCTGGACACTCTTGCTGGTGTCCTGTTATGCCTCCTCACAATCCACTAACAGGGTTTCTTAGCACTTCCGCTACATAGGTAGGTATATGTAAACTTACCTCACCATGATAGAGGATATGTAGTAAATACATATGCCAACTGAGGTAGTGGAGCCAGAGGTCTCAGTATCAGAGCATCCTGATTTTTTGAATATTAAGGATGGTGGTATCATCTGCTTCCTTGCAGTGATGTAGACTTGAGTCAATAAACTCGGACTCAAGTTGGACTTAAGTTGCTTCAGTGACTTGACTCAACTTGAGACTTGAATATTTTTAATGACTAACTTGTTGTCCTTGGTTCAGTAACATAACACATTCATCCAGAAACCTTATGACTTTGAACAATACCTCCATCTCTTTTTGCCTACTGGTCACATAGCAATCTGCCTCAAGCCCAAAGTGTGTGCTCATTTCTCAGAGGGGAACAGCAAATGGGCTAGACAATGGGCTGGAAGCAGGCTTGAGGTCTGCTCAGCAGTCTGTCCTTGCTGCATATTCGAGGAGCCTTCTAAAACTTTTCCTAAGAGCAGAAGACAAGACTCACCCCTAGAGTGCAGGGTGCCCTTTTTCAGAAGGGAACAGCAAATGTGTTGGACAACTGGCTTAAGGGGGAAGGATCCTTCTTTCTAAAGCTTTTGAAGCTTCAGTAATGGGGAGTAAAAAGGATCCTGTTCTCCACTTCTGAAAAGTCATCCATCTTCAGAAAGGGAAAGTAAGAAGGATACTGTTCCCCACATCCAAAGCTGTAGGTGGCAAAATCACAAATGTGGAGGGCTGACTCTGCTCAAATTGTTAAAACTGACTTTATTTGGCTCTGTCCAGTAATTCTTGAATTTTGGTTGGAGTATAAAGTTGACTTCCACACTTGAAACTTGACTTGAGACTTCACTTGAAAGTGTCTTCAAGGACTTGAGACTTGAAGGTAGAGACTTGACTTGAGACTTGGAGTAAAAGACTTAAATACATCACTGCTTCCTTGTAAATTTAGCTGCAGTTCTCACAGTAGTTGTTAGGATATGGGATGGATTTTTTTTCCTGACCAACAGTATTTCTTTGTTACCTATCACTATTGTAGTCCAAAGTATTTTGAGGTGGCTTGGAGATGAAAACTGCTAGAGCTCATTTAATAGGTCTACTCTAGTTGGGACAAACAGGATTCCAGCCAGTAAGTGTGTATCCAGTATCCAGTTCCAGTCATTAAGATCCATTGGTAGTCAGCCAACCCCCAAAATGCATTCCATAACCTTATGGGTGGTAATCTGTTGCAGAAGCCTGGTGAGTCATCCAAAGAGAAAACTAACCAGCGCAGCACATATAGCAGGTCCAGCTGGTAAACAGTTTATGATATTCTACCCCTCAGTCAAAAGGCCATATTTCTAGAATGATCAGGGAACAAATAGCAAAACAAATAGGGCTGGATCAGGATTTTAGGATCAAAGTACTTAACATGTTATTGCTGCTTTTGGAAACAGGAGAAGGGGGACAAGCAATTCACCAGTGAACTTTCCCCAGTTCAGAATTCTCTTATAAACCAGGTACAGCCACCCTACAACTTTTGCCTTGCCACGTAATGGTTCAGTGTTAGCCTTCTGTACCAGTTTCTCTCCATTCTGTTTGCATCATGGCCCTTTTCTCACGGGGTGCAGAAATCATGCCGCCACGATCCAAGCTGGTTTTTCCTTAATCCCCACCAACACGGCCTGAACTTTTAGTGGCATTCTCACGGCTCCATAGGAAAGAGGCCTGGGCAGCATCAATGCATTCACACAATATTTTCGTGGCCACTCCCGAAGGTGTCCTTTCCCCGCCTGTCTGGCATTTGATTGGCTGTGCAATATTTTCAAAAGAAACATTCTGAGCGTCATCACGGACGTCAGTACGCGTGCGCGTCACCTGACATCCTCCGACGAACCCACCCCCTCACCCTGTCCCGCGCCTTTTTTTGGAGCCACCGTGGAGACGTTTTCCCCCTCTGTCTTTCTGTTTGCTTTCTGCTCTTTTGTGTATGGAGCACCAGCTGCTGACAATCATTGCTGGGGTGCTAGCCCCGCTAATGACGGTCCTTTCAGCCATGATAGCGGCACTGGAAAGTTGCTGGCCCGAAGATGGAGCAAGGAGGCACAGGCTCTCCAGGAACCGTCACAATGCCGTGAGACGCTCAAGGTCATATTTCCCACTTCTGGCACCTCTCTTGCTGGAAGTCCCGCACCCAAAAAGGTGGTGGGTTAGGGAGAGGATGCAGCGGATGTGGTGGTCAGAGGAGGTTCTGGGGAAATGGGACGAAAACCAGTGGCTGTATCACTTCAGGATGACCAAAGCCACCCTCTTTGAAATCGCGGGGCGCCTGCGTCCCTACCTGGAAAGAAGGACCACAGAGATGCGGCAAGCCATTTCAGTGGAGGAGAGGGTGGCCATTACTGTGTGGTGGCTTACATCGCCTCTGATATACAGCAAGACGGCCAACACTTTCGGCTTCGGTGTATCCACGGTGTCCGTAATTGTGACCGAAGTGTGCCTTGCGATCGAGCATGTGCTTCTGGCGTCCACCATGTGCCTAGGAGACTACCTGAGGGTAAGTAGGCTAATTCCCAAACTCAGTGGACTGCAATGGGGGGGGGTTACTTCCCTGGGAAAAGAAGTTGCGTTCTGCAAGGAACTGGCGCCAAGACAGCAGGGTCGCAACACGAATCGCCATCCCAAGGAGAGTGCTGCGGGGTTGGCATGGATGACCAGTGGGTTCCCAGTATTCCAGTTCTCTAATGATGGCCTCTCAGCAGAAGGTTCACCCGGCAAGAATACATTCTGACAATACAAACAGTGCGGGCTGTGATGTAGGAGCTGTGGGGTTGGAGGCGTTTCAGCAGGGAGGTGGTCTGGACGGGCCAGGGAAACCCTTTTTTGCATGGCATCTCGGCCAGGAGGGCAACTTGGGCGGCACTGGCTCATAGCAGAAGGCTGCAGAGCACTTTGCAGATGGGAACTGTGGGCGGAAGAGTGGGAAGTGCTTAAGCCGGGGTTAGTCTGGATGGCCACTGGGTATCCCTTTCCTTGAAAACCAGTTCGGGGCATCTAGGCCACCAGGGCCCCTGGGGCAGCACTGTCCCATAACAGAAGGCTGCAGAGCACTTTGCAGATGAAACCTGTGGGCGGCAGGGGGGGAAGGGCTTCAGCCGGGGTTAGTCTGGATGGCCACTGGGAATCCCTTTCCTTGAAAACTAGTTTAGGGCATCTAGGCCGGCAGGGCCCCTGGGGCGGCACTGTCCCAGAACAGAAGGCTGCAGAGCACTTTGCAGGTGAAACCTGTGGGTGGCAGAGTTTGGAGGGTTTCAACAGGGGTCAGTCTGGATGGCCACTGGGTGTCCCTTTCCTTTAAAAGCCGGTTTAGGGCATCTCAGCCAACAGGGCCCCTGAAGCAGCACTTGGGCCACCGGCACACAACATATATCGAGAAAGCATGGGCTGCAGGGCATGTTCAGAGTTACAACCAGATTCTGCAAATGAGAACTCCCGTCATTAACCAGCTGTATTAAATGTCCAGGCCCCACCAACAATAGGACATGGCCACCAAAGGCCACCAGGTGCAAGCTGTGTGGCTTGCCTATTTTTTCCCCCCAGGATTATTTCCTTCTCCCGTGGCAACTGCGCAAGTGTTTGGATTCTGTATCCATGCCTTAAATGGGCCAAGCTATGGGGTTGTGGTCGCTGCCCCGAAATCAAGCAAAGGCAAGCAGGTGCGAGGGGATGTATGTGCATGCACTACAGCCAAGCGTTTGCTCGTGATGCAGCAATACGTTGACTAATTTCTTTCCTGCTTTTGACGTTCACAGATAATGGATGGTTTCCACCAAATGGGTTTCCCTCAGTGCATCGGGGCAGTGGATGGAACACACATAAAAGTGAGACCACCGAAGGGACGAGGGAAGAATTTGTGAACAGGAAGAGCGCATTCTCCATAGTCCTACAAGGAATGGTGGATCATTCGGGGGGGGGGGTTGTTGACATTGTGCTTGGCTACACTGGAAGAACGCACGATGCATTCGTTTTCCGGCACTCATCCCTCTGGCATGCCATGGAGGCTGGGAAGTTCGTCCCTGGGAACCCAACCATAACCATTGGTGGTGTCGCCATAGGCCCTGTTATCCGGGGGGACGCCGCATACCCCCTTTCAAGATGGCTCATGAAGCCTTACGGCGGACATCTCAGCCCTAAGAAGATTGCCTACAATAGCATGTTCAACCACTGCAGAAATGTGGTTGAGCGTGCTTTCGGAAGGCTTAAGGCCAGGTGGGGGTGTCTTTCGGCTCCTTTGACAGTCTCTGAAAAGAACTATCTCCCCGTGGTGTCTGCTTGTGTGGTCCTACACAACATTTGTGAGAGCAAAGGACATATTCTCCACCCCAAGCTAGAGAAACCAGCCCCCCTAACTCTGAGACACACCAGCAGTGATTGTCGTCCTCATGACTCTGCAAGGAGGATCCATGAAGGGGAATTGGTAAGGAACGCCATTGCCACGCTGATTGCTGACAACTGTGATTAGCTGACACTGTGTTATCCCCCACCTTTTTGGTGTTTGCCCCCTGCACACAGGAAGGAGTGTGTTATCCTCAAAGCCGCACCTTCACTGTTGTGACCGCTAGTGTTCTTAAGTATGCATCCTACCGAAGCTGTAAAAATAAATAAATATTGAATCTGTTTACATAAACTGGGTCCTTACTTTATTTCCTTTCTTTAAAAAGGCACATATGAAAACATTATTTGCAGCAAAAAACATGCAAAACCTGTTCCGGGAATACCCGCGGCTACATTAACCCTACTCGGGAGAGGAAGCCTAAATTCAAATTGCTTTCCCCCAGCATGGCCCACAGAATGCTCAAGGGCTGTAAATTTGACGTGGTTTCCTGGCCCTAGCTGCCTTGCCCTTTCCTCCCTCCAGCAGCTGATTGGGAACCGCTGCTGTGCTGCCCTCGGCAATGTTTTCGGTGTCTGCCCTGGACATTTGTGCTTGGGCCAGAGAAGGGCCAGCCACTGGTTGGAAGCCTCCACCCATGCCCGTTATCACACTGGAAATGTTTGACATTGCCGTGGCGCACACCCTTAGTAGGGAGATTATCTCCTGGCGCGCATCCTCTGCCCTTGCGTTGTCTTGAGACACCTGTTCACGATCCATGGCAAGCTGTTGCCTGCTCATTTCTTCCTGGTCGCGCATGAAGTCTAAGGTGGCTCTTGCGTATGATAGTACCTTGTCACGGGGACCCCCTGCAGTTCTGTTCCTGCTCACCCTGAGGCGTGACAGGGGGGACATTCTTGCAATGGGCGTCTCGATTTCTCTTTCCGGGGTAGTACTGGGGCAGTCATCTGTTTGGAAGAAAAGGAAAAGTCAAGCAACATAGTGTGGCCATGCGCATAGAACAGATTACTGAGATGCCATGTATGGACAAGGGGTTAGTATACAGCCATTTGTAAAGTCAAGGTACTTCCAACACTGGAAAAGGACATTAACAACACCAAACATTGATCACACTGCTGTACCTTGAATCATGTCAGATTTCTCCCTCCAACAGGACAGTTGCAAAGTAACGCAACATGACTGTCCAACAACAGGCCGTATGGAAAATGCTATTTTCCTGGCATTGCACTAACGGTTGCACCGAAACTTTAACAGTGAAGGGCACAGCATGTTGAAGTTGTCCCTGCCATGAAGGCTCCAAAGGTACAATGGGCATATCAAGGCCGGTGCGTTAAGCCATGCTCTGTATCTCCAAACCTGTGGTGACAAATCATACCACGGTTATCGCACTGCAATGGAAAGATACAGCAGCAATAGTTTGGGTGCAGGACACCTTAACTCACCAGCGGCTGTAGTGCTAGTACTCCCCGGTGCAGGAGTTTCCACCTGCATAGGTGTGGGGCAGCTGTCCTCGATCCCTGCTTGGAGGGAAAACGAAAAAGCCCTCGCACCAGGAGGTTCAAAATGCATGACCATGGACAATGCATTTTCAAAGCGGTGCCATGCACTTGATCTGGCCGCCCTTCACACACTCCTGCTAGGAAAGAAGGGGACACAGTCATGTCGATGGCCTAGTGGGACCCGAGAGAGTGAAAAGGAGCAAGGGATGATTAAATGCTCCCCGTCACGCAGCACAAAGAAAGCTTTAAAGAGGTGCAACACGCGTGGCAAACCGTTTGAGCCAGACATGAAATGCGCCTTGCAGGCATATGATGGCAGATCTCTGGCCCCCACCCACCCGGAGTTTCGGCTTGGGCGACTTCTTGCCTGGCCCAAATTTTTTTTAAAGGCGCTTTGGGCCGTAAATGCAAATTTTGTACAGGGGACAGCCAACCAGCCTCACCTGATGTGTCTCCATCACAAGAGCCCTGGGAGGTCTGCTCAAACAGTTTCTGGCTCATCTGTTGGTCCAGTACTGCAAAAGAAAAAAAATTCGGATGGGCTCTAGGTACTCATTAAGTGGGATGGGAGAAATTCAAGATTCTCTGCCCGAAATACCTTCTGCTGCCACGTTATCAATCGCTGCTTGCTTGCTATCCATGGCGACCAGCAAGCTCTCTATGACTCGGGGGGGGACACTCGCGTCCCCCCCCCAAAATCCTGGAGAGTTCTTCAAAGTACGGACATTCCACTCTAGCTGCTCCCGACCTTTTATTTGCTGCAACTGCATCACGGTAGGCTGCACGTAGCCTTTTGGTCTTCGTCCTGCACTCCTCCGCAGTCCGCCTATGCCCTCTCTTATTCATTTCTCTGGCAATATCCTCGAAAATCTCGATGTTCCTATAGGTCGCCTGGAGATCCCTCTGAAATCTCCGCTCTCCCCAAATGTCTAAAAGATTTTTTATCTCCGTGTGACGCCAGGCTATCCCTCTTCCCCGGGGGGCTTTCGCCTTAAAGCAAAACCTTCCTCCTCCACCCTAAAATCACTACCCTGCAAGGGCTCCCCACTTTGCATTTTACCTTGTTTTCCTTCTGGTTTCTTCCCCTTTGCAAACCTCTTTCCCCCACCTACACGTCCGCCCCAGTGCAAAATGGCTCCTCCCTTTGTTTTGGCATGGTCAGTTTCCTTCCTCTCGTCGCATTTTGCGCATGCGTGATCCTGGCGCGCGCGAAATGGTGGCGCCAAAGAAACCCCTACTGGACAAACCCGGGAAGTGCAGCTGTGTGGTTTGCTCGTGTAGCAGGACGAAGGTGGTGGCTGCTGTAAAAAATTTTTTTTTACCTTGAGCGATGGAGGAGGGGGCTCGGGAGTGGACGGACTTCGAGACCCGGGAAATGCTGGCGATGGTCAGGTGGTGTGGCGGTGTGCAGGAACTGATGCGCCCTAACACCACGGGCCTTGAGGAGCACTGCCACAACGTGGCCTACTGCCTTACGCGCCACGGCCATGAGAGGACTGCGGAGGAGGTCAGGCACCGTTTCCGCAAAATATGGCTAGCATTCTACAATGCTATGAGGAGCTACAACGGCCACCCATCCCACCCCTCAAGGCCACCCTTTTTCCAGATCATGTGTACCTTGTGGAGGGCGGCCGGGAGCCCCAGCTGGACATCCCGGGATAGACGTGAGTAATGTTACCTACAGCACCTGCATGGTTATGCCAACTCCAGGAGAATGGGTGGTGAATATCCCTTGCACGAGGAAACGCCGCTGGGCTGATGAAACCCAATGCTAATGAAATGTTGCACTTTCACAGGCAGAAGACACCATGGGGCTGGCCACCACCCACCGGTGGACAATCAAGGCATGGCAGAGGTGGAAGGTACGAAAACTTTGTTTTGGAATGGCTTTGGTTCAAGGGGGGGGGTTCTGCTTCCCTTCCCTCCCCCCTTCCGCCCTATTCATAGTTGGATTACATTTTACCATTTCCTCCTTCTGAAAGGTTTTTGGGGCTGATCACATGCAATGTGTTCCCGTGGTTTTTATTGCAGACCAAGAAAACATCCCAGCATGGGAGCACCCGGGGACGGATGCGGAGGCGTCAGAGGAAGACCACCCCTGCACGCAGGCATAGTGGTCCAACAAGGATCCTGGCATGTTGTAACCTTAACGCACCACCCCCATGTATAGTGCACGAAGTTTTGTTTTTTGGTGTTTCTTCAAAGTTTTATTAAATATTTATTTTTATAAATAAGTGTGAGGTCCCTTCCGTTTGTCCATCCCCTGCAGGGCAGTTGTGTCAGCGTGGCAGTTGTGACATGGTTGTCTCGCAATCACGCACCCCTGAGAAGTTTGCCAGCAAACCAAACTGTTTGGCGAGTTTGGCCAGGTGATGAAAAGGATAGGAGTGTGTAGTTATCGCAGTGGATCCACTGCGCATGGAACGCCTGGCGGTGGCACTGCGCACTCCACGTGGTTTTCTGTACCTGCGGAGATAAGAAGGGGCGTCACCAGCTACCAGCAAAATGTAGTAGATGACTATGAGCAGGGCTCGGCTTTTAACGAATAATGAGGGAGGTTTCAGTGCCCTATAGATCGCTGCCATGTGCCAGGCTGGAAAAAAATGAAGGAAAACTAGCAAACTGCCAGGGCAGGCCGGAAAAAAATCTCCCTTGGTATGTTGGGGGGTGCATTAGGCAAATATACGAGTAGGTTTTCAGTGGGCCTGGCCGTATTCGTGCCTGTGCTGGAATCAGAAGACGGAGGAAGAGGTACGTGTGGCAACGCAGTCACCAGGACGCATTCAAAATAAAGGGATGTGCTTGGAGGGAAGGACCAGGAAGTGGGCAAGGTAGATTAAACAGGGAAGCAAAAGGAAGAGGGGGCAAAAAAAGTACAGCTGCCCCTAAACTTTTGGGCCAAAACCATGCCTTCTGAATGTGATTTCAGCAGGCAGCATGCAGCCACGCTCCCCAGCACCCCAAGTTTGAGGCACACATATTAAATGAATAATTTCCAGACATCAGTTTTCCCGGTGGCAGTCAATTACTTCACAGAGAAATTTAACTAAATAAAAGCACGCATAGGTAGGGTTCAAGTGCTGGGGAAAAAAGGAAGATTTTTTTGTTTTTGAAAGTCCCTCCAGCCAGTGTTTCAGTCCTTGCTCAATTTCCGCAGCAGCCTGTTATAGCGCTATGATTCCGCTTCAAACATCATCTGGAAACCTGGTGGGATTTCCAGTATTGCAGAGGCTGCTGGAAGTGGGATCATCACGCAATATCAGGCCTCTGTTCCTTTCTGAGGAATCTTGGCATTTTGGTTGGGAGAACACTGAAATCTGGGCCAGGAATCCTGCCCTCTCCAGGAGGTTGGATTGGAACTCCTGTCGGTCCCTCCCAAAACTTTAAACCACAGCTTTCCAGGAGATTTCGAAAGTGTGAACATCGCGCTATAACTGGCTAGTGCAGAAATGGCGCCTGCTACTTTCGAAATCACACTGGCCGTGTGGCGGCGGTGCAGTGGCTGGTTCGAACGTTCCCTCCATCCCTCCCTGCCCCCCTCCCCAGCATTTCCCATTTTCCGTGCCCTAAGTGCAACAAATGCCCTTTTGAAGGCATAACTTTTTTCGCTCAGACGCTGGAGCCATGACATCCTGGGCGAGGTTTTTCACTCATCAGCCACCACGCCGCCCAGTTCACATGCCCCTCGAGCATTGGAATACAACGGCCCCTCCTCAGCTCTCGGAGGGCACCCCCGTCTTTCCAACCTCATAGGGATCCCCCTTGTTCTAAACAGGGGGTTTCCCAGGAGGAAACTAAAACCCTCGGAGTGTTTTCTCCAGGGCGGCCCCCTCCCATCCTAGGGACACTCTGGGAGATAACCACGGCCCCCTGAAATCGGCACATCACAATGCGGCATGGAGGATTGATTGTAGTTTAGTAAAAAAACCTCACCTCCTTTTTGCCCCACGTTTCCTCGTTACCGTGCTTTTGCTTGCTTCTGGCAGCCGCTTTCGCAGGATTGGAAATGGCGCTGTCCGGTCGTATTGGGGGCGGTCTTGTGGCTTCTGCTGACCACGCCCAAGTCCCTCCCTCTCTTCATCCCCCGCACAAATCAGCACGCACCGTCGCTTTTTCACGAAAGGACGAGCGCGGATTGGCCGAAAAAAACCACATTTCTTCTGGTTTTTAAAAAGGGCGCGCGAATGCTGCATGGCGGCTCCCCCGCGCGGATTGAGGTGAGAATCCAAAAAATTAAATGCGACCCGGTTCTCTCTAACGTGAAAAAGGCCCACGATCGAGGTCGACCTGGGGAAAATTTAATTACCCCGTGAGAAAGGGGCCCATGTTTGATTCTTTTCTATTATGCTTCATGTCCAGGGTGGTGTTCTCTACCTAGATGGGGAAAATCCCTTTGTATATTATTGGGGTTGCTAATCCCACCACACCTAGTCATCATAACTGTGAAGGATGATATGAATTGCAGTTCCTCATCATCTGGGGGGGGTCACACCTTCCCCATCCTTGGACTGTGCAGACTGGAGAGATAACAAATTATTTCTTACGGTAAAATATATCTGTCAAAATAGAAAACTATCCACTCTCCTTTTTAGAGATGGATTGCTCATCTCTCTTTAATATCATGTCATCTTTCATTTTTAAAATTTCCTCTTCTAGTAAAGATTATTCAGAACCATATTGGATGAAGCTGATATAATTGCTTTGCTGATTGTGCCTGTAAATGAAGAAGCAGATTGCCTTTTAACTCCTAATGAACCAAAAATTAAATTAGCGACAGAATGTTCTTTCCTAGTGCTTATCTCCAGATCTACATGACTGTTGATCTAAGCAATCAGAGGACTTAACTGTTTACAGCTCAGGCAAGTGTCTGCAAATAGCCTTACTTATACTATATTAGCACCCATTGCAAATGGAGAAATATGAATTAATCATGCTGGGCCAGTTTGGTTCCTCTTTATGCATGTTTGCTGATACATTTGTAATGTTATTATAAAATGAGTCAATGCTGAGCATTAATTAGATGTGGGAAATGGAGCAGAAAAACCATGTTTTAGCTGTTTTAATCAAGAGGAAATGTTCTACTGTTAGATACAGATTTAATGCAAAACTAAATATTTGACTCAACATGGCTTTTGCCAGTCAATTAGCTAGTGTTTGTCATGGTTTTCAAGATTAGAGGTTTAATGCTTCATTTGCCATCTCTTTGCCACTCCTGGACAGGGAGCTGATTAATGACCTGTTTTTGCTATTAGATTGTTAGAGTGAAGGATCACACACCATTTCGGGCATATACTTTATTTGTAATCCTTTTGCTATATACCACATCCATTTTATAATGTCTGTTGTGAGCACAAAGTGAAGACACCTAGCAATTCTATATCCCTTTCATTTATTCCACTTCCCTCCGATCTTTTGTTTGACATTTCATCTGAAGAAGAGCCCTGGGAACTCAAAAGCTGGCTTACAATTTTATAATGTTTTATTTGGTCCAAATAAACAGGACCTATTCCTTCTTTCAAACTTAGAGGAATGGTTTCTGAATAGATCCAGTGCAATGCATGAGTGTTGGTCTAAGGCCATACCTGCTCTATGCTGTAATAGTGCTATTATTCCACTTTCAACATCCTGTGGAATTCTGGGGTTTGTAGTTTACTGAGGGCAAAGAGCTCTCTGGCTGAGAATTCTAAATCCCCCTCCCCAAATTGCAAACCCCAGCATTCCATAGGAGGTTGAAAGTGGGATAATAGCAGTATAACAGTGTAGTGTGGAAATGGTCTTAGAGTCTGGGAGACCAAGGTCTCTATTTCCATGCTAAGCAAGGGAATGCACTGGGTGACTTAGGACAAGTCACACTCTTTCAACCTAAGAGGAAGGCAACAGCAAATCTCCACTGAATAAATCTTCCCAAGAAAGTTCTATGATAGGGTCACCGTAACAACAGCAAAACAACTTGAAGGCATTTAACAACAGCAACAACAACAACATTATTTATAGCTGTTCTATTTTGAGCTAAATTTCTAAAGACAAGGGTGTTCATAGTGGTCTGATTTCTTAATAAAATCTTTTTTCCAGTTTCTGTGTTGAAAAAAAACTAAGCTTTGTAACCTGTATCCATTACTTGAATTGATCCTTATTTGGGTGCAGGCTGGATAGTAAGGAGAAGCAGGTAAACGAGTGTTCTCAGATCCTTTCAATCCTGGTAAAACATGGGAATCACGAATTAAGGTGATAACAATAATTAAAAATGGGTATTAAAAGGTAATATAATATTTTCCAAAACTGATAGAAGAAGAAGAGATTGTAAATTAAGTTGAAATGGGAATAATGAGCAGCGGTGGTTAATCTGGAGTGTTTCCATGTTGCTGTTATATGTTTTCAAGTAGTTTCCTACTTAAAGAGATCCAAAGGCAAACCTATCACAGGGTTTTCTCAGGAAGATTTGTTCAGAAGGGGTTTGCCTTTGCCTTCCTCTGAGACTGAGATAGTGTGTCTGACACAGGGTCACCCAGTAAGCTTCCACGGGCAAACAGGGATTCAAACCCTGGTCTCCAGAGTCACAGTCAGGTGCTTAAACCAATGCAACATGCTGGCTCTCGGGAGTGTTTCCATACATAATGTTTATTTGGTAGTCACCTGGAACATGGAAAACTACTTTTTAAAAAGTAATTAGTTCCTGTTGCAATTTCAAGTCCCTTGAGGAGTCAGTTACTGTTATACTTAACAATTTTCTAAAAGAACCCTTGAATTTTCATATTCTTTTATTGTTCACTTGTAACCCTGCCTTTCCACTTTCTTCCTTAACTTTATTCAATAGTCATTCCAAGTCCTTGCTGTTTTCTCCTACTAGTATGGTACCAGTTGCATATCTTAAGTTGTTGATGTTCCCTCTCTATTGTTCATGCTGCCTTCCTTTAAGTCTAATGCAGCCTTATAATTGATATGTTCAGCATACAAGTTAAAGTGATAGGATGATAAAATGCAGCCTTGCCTGACCTGCTTGCCATTTGGAAATCATTGTGTTTCTTCATAATCTGTCCTGATAGTGGTCTCGTGTCCTGAATATAGGTTATGCATCAGAACAAATATTGTGACACACTTATTTCTTTGAGAATGATCCATAATTTTTCATGATCTATACAATCAAAGGCTTTGATATAATCTATAGCACACAGGCTGATTTTCTTCTGAAATTCTTTGGTGTGCTCTATCGTCCAAGGTATATAGTATACCTTCTGTATATGCGGCGGGTTTTCAACAAATGCTTGCTATATTAATTGGTATCATTTGGAATAAGAACAGTAACCTTGGCAACACAGCCATTTTGATTAAGGATATCCTACCCAGTAAGGACAAATCTAGTTTTGCCCAATTTTCCAATTTTTTTTTAATTACTTTCCATGTCAATTGGTAGTTGTTTGGTTAGTAGTGATCCAAATCCCCAAATATTTCACTTTAGTGGCCGATTGAATCCCTGATATGGCTTCTAGCTTTTTAACCTCTTCTGCTTTCATATTTTAGGTGAGCATCTTAGTCTTTTGCTTGTTAATTCTAAGCCTCGCTACCCTCCCATATCTATTCAATATTTCCAATAACTGAGCAATTTGGTGAATAGGGTTTTCTAAATATAGCACAATATTGTCCGCAAAAGCCTTATATTTGTGTTGGCCTTTTCCCACCTTAATGCCTTTAAGGTGATTATTATATTGAATTTCTCTGAGTAGTACTTCCAATGTCACTATACAAATTAAGGGTGACAGTGGGCACCCTTGTCTGGTCCCTTTCATGATAGGAAAATTCTCACATCTCTCTGAATTTACTAACAGATGGGCCCTCTGATCTGAATATATCAATTTCATCCATTCTAAGAAGGCCTGACCGAAATTCATCTTTTCCATCACTGCTAACATGAATTCCCAATTCAAGTTGTCAAACGCCTTCTCTGCATCCAGAAAGATCAGAGCTCCTTTCTTTTCATTGTGAACATGAAAGTATTCAACAGCATCTATTGTAGATCTCAAGTTGTTTCTCATAAAACAATTTGGAAGGAAATTGCACTGATCCTCACCTACATAAACATTGAGATTCTTCTTTAACCTCTGCGACAGGATGGTACTGAAAATCTTGTAGTCCTCATTGAGCAGATAAATAGGTCTAAAATCTTTAGGAATCGGATATTCTTCCTCCGTCTTCAGGATTAATGCTATACTTGCTTCCTTCCAACTTGGAGGAATTGAACCTTCATTAATTATTGTGTTAAACATCTTCTGCATCGGTAACAATAACACATCTTGAAAGATTTTGTAGTAACTTGCCGGTAAGCCATCCGGTTCTGGCGTTTTATTGAGTTTAGCCCGATCAATTGTCTCTTTTATTTCAGCTATTAATAAAGGTTTATTCAGCATTTCTCTATGTTCCAATGACAGTTGGGGAAGATTTTTATCCTTAAGAAACCGATTAACACTCTCTACACCCACCTCTTTAGGAAAACCATACAGATTTCGATAAAAATGAACAAGACTTTTAATGATGCTTTCTCTATCTGTGAGTACTCTGTCACCTTCTTTAATCCCGTTAATTGTCCTTCTCTCTGCGTATTCTATATGCCAGCCAGCTTGTTCGCATTTTCAAACAAATTTTGTCTTACAAATCTCAGGTTTTTTTCCAATTGCTCCATTGCCATGTCCGACAGCTGATCACACAAAATCTTTAACTTCCTCCTCAATTTTTTATTTTCAGGTGTTTGCTGCAACTTCTTTTCTACTATTCTGATCTCCTCCAATACCTTATTCATAATTTCATTCTGTTTCTTCCTTTAATTCTGATAGTTTCTGAATTAACAATCCCCTTATCACTGCCTTCGAAGCATTCCACACCATAGGTGTTGCGACTCCATTTTCCATATTCTTTCTAAAGAAAGCTTCTATTTCTTTCCTACACCATTGAACTGCATCTTCCTGATAAAGAATTCTATCATTTAGCCTCCAGTTGCCTCTTTTCTTGTCACTCTGAATATATACCCTCAGAGGATTGTGATCACTAAAAGTTTTGGGTAGAATATCTGCAGATTTTATCTTGTTTATCATCATCTCGGATGTCCATATCATATCAGTTCTGGACCATGTGCCATAACGGTTTGAGAAGAATGTATAATCTTTCTTTTTAGGATGTTTGTGTCTCCAGACATCTTTCAATTGGTATTCACGCACCAACTCGAAAAATTCCTTGGAGTTTCTCATGTTTACCTGAGTGTGGTGCCTTACTTCTATCCATCTGCATGTCTGCCACATCATTCAAGTCTCCCAAGAGACACAGGTGTTCATATGATTGCTCTTTTAGCATCTTCACCAAGTCTTCATAAAAGCTGGCCTTGGCATTGCACGGAATATATACTCCTACCAAGAGAATCTTCATCCCGTCAATTGTGATTTCAATGCCCAGAAATCTCCCCTTTGCGTTACTGAATTTTAGAATAGGGGATAAATGTGATTTCACATATAACGCGACCCCTTGTTTCTTAACAGTGGCAGCTGATACAAATACCTCTCTCAGTCTCGGGACCTAAAGGACTTTAATATCTTTAGTTTTGATGTGGGTTTCCTGCAGACAATTGATCTTGGAATTTAATTTCAGTAAGTAATGGAAAATCTTTTTCCTCTTGATCACAGAATTCAGACCATTTACATTCCACGTTATAATTGATGACATTATTTTCCCCCTGAGGCCATTGAAACCAATTCGTCTATATTCAAACCAGAAGACTAGTATCTTGCCCTTTATTCTTATCCTTGGTTACTTCTTCTATACCTTCTCTCTTCTGTGTTGCCCCAACAAGTTCTTGCACTGTTGACTCCATGTTCTTTTCTCGTGAGTAACTACCTGTCCGTGGTGGGGGCGGACTTGAACTTCTTATTCTTTCGCTGAATTTCTTCAAAAATTCAGCAGCCTTGTCAATTGAGTTGAGCCGAAATCTCTGGTGTTCACAGCCACCCCCTTGAGTCTATCCCATCTAAATGGAATCTTATGATCCCTTAGCTTGGAAACCAAAAATTCATATTCTTTCCTTTTACGCAAAATTCTAGAAGGGATTTCCCTCAACATAATGAGTTGTTTACCTTTATCAAACAGCGGTGATCGGTTATGCTCTTCGACAATCTTGTCTTTCGTGGAGCGTTTGGTGAACTGAACTACCACATCCCGTGGGAGATTTTTTTTTTTTGCCACAACTGATTGAACCCTATACACCAAATCTATTTCATTTTCCATAACTTCCTCTTCTACCTCCATAAAGTTAGCAAACAAGGTAACAATCTTTTCTCTAATATTCTCCCTCTCTCCCTCCACCAGGCCTCTAATTTGCAATCGTGACTCTTTTTGTTGTTGCTCTACTAAAGCGAGCTTATCTAGTTGGTTTTCTAATTGTTTCTCAACTGTGGAGGAGGAGGAGGCCACTTGTTGTTTTAACTCCCCAATTTCCTTTTTGTCCTCTCTGTTCTGTGTCACGTCTCTCTTAACCTGGACCAGCATATCCTGCATTTCCTTCATTTATCCCTTTATATCAGATAAATCTCTTTTAATATTTGTCATAAAAGACCTCCTTTCCTCCATAAATTTCTTATGGTATTCTGGGGGACCCTCTATAGAATCTCTTCTCGTTGAGGTGTCTGAAGTAGCAACCCGTACCTTACCAGATCTCATTGTCTTGTGCACACCTTCCTTATTTCTCAATTACAATCAAAGATCAAAAGTAACACTTGCATAAACAGGGTTATTACCATATGTCAGTATATTTTGTTTTTAATTTGTTTTTAATAGTTAATGTGTTTTAGGGGGTTAGAAGGGTTGGTGGGTGGGGAGGATGGGTTACATTTTAGTGTTTTTAATATATTTATATACTGTTGTAATGCCGCCTCGATCCATTGGGAGAGGCGGGGTAATAATAATAATAATTATTATTATTATTAATAATAATATAATTATTATTATTATATCAATACTTCAATGCAACAATTCATACATCAATGAATATCAACATATATATCCACATACATATATATGAATGTGTGTGTGTGTGTATATATATATATATACAGAGAGAGAGAGAGAGAGAGAGATCAAAACATCTCAAGATCGATGTACATCAATACATCGACATTAACCACATTATCAATATTTTCTATGTGTATCAGTATTGCCCACAATTGTATAACATTAGCGGAATTGATATTCCAGTATTTGACAATGTATTTAATCCACAAGAAAAACGACCTCAAAAAAACCTTAGTGTGAGCCAATATTTTTCAAATGTTTAAAAGAACACTCTCCAAAACACTCTCCAAAACCAGTCATGAAAAAATAACTCTGAAGTAAGGAGGTAAGGGTAAAGATGAGGAAATGGGGGAGAGGGGAAGTTTGCCAAACAAGAACTCAACACCAACTTCTCTCTTCTTCATTCCCCACTGTGCCCACTGTGCAGTATGATCTCTAGTGCCTCTTCCCTTTCTGAAACCAACTCCAAATGTGATCAAATTGTTACCCTGTTTACTGGGGGTCCTGAGAGGGATACCTATATGCGCATTCAAGTCACTAGGTTTGGGGAAATTAGCTACAGCACAAATTAGCAATCCAAGAGGCAGGGCAACGCAGCGGAATCTTTTACCCAATGTCTACGGGGTCAGGCTGAGTCAAGAAGCAAACTGGAGTTTAAGAATAATTGAGGTTTTATTAAATACAGACACACAGTGTATGCAGCACACAATCACACAAGTAACTAAGGAAAATAAAGGTTGGAGTGGTATAGAGGGATTTTTCAGAGGGATAGTAGATTTGGATGATACAGAACCTGTCCTGAAGCCTGGATAGTCTGCAGATTGAGTTCATTGGTATGGAGTCTCAGTACGTGGGACTGAGGGGACAGCTTGCTAAACAAAGTGGCAGCAAGGCTGGATGGAAGTCCGGAGTGATCCGAGGATGGTCTCGGAATCAGGGGTTTTTATAGGGAGAAATGTAACTGCAGGCTATTCCGTACTTGGAGAAAACAATGAGTTTCGGGCTCGAGACAAAGCTTTGGAAAGGTCAAAATTTAGCATGATTGAGTTAGGTCCGAATTGACAAAGAGGTAGACAGTATGCAAATGCTCAGCGCTTGGCAGTTGAGTATTCAGCTTGCCAAGTTGCCTGCTCGTGGCAGGGAGTCCTTTGTAAACAGCGTGCATACATAGTGAGGGTGTTTGCAGAGGGGTCTCCTAAAGCAGTGATCTGGCTATTTCTGGCCTGCCTGCATTGTCTTGGGATATTGGAGCGTTTGATGGCTGAGCCTAGTTCTGTGCTTGTCCGGGGGCCTCACAAACACATGGAGAGGGGTGGTGGAAGAGAGCCAAATTATTGATATCAAAATGATATCTTTATGCTATCTCCAAGGAGGCCTGACCTGCAGTAACAAAATTCTTTGTTATAAAAACTTTGGGCATCACTTTGCTTGCATGGGAGATTAATGCAATGGTCCAGTGGTTATTGCAAGCCTTGGTACTCCCTTTCTTGGGGACGGGAATGAATATCAAACATTTCTAGTCTGTGAACCATTGTTTTGTTATTTACGTTTGTTGGCAGATTTTAGTTAGAATTTGAATTGATTCTTTCTCTTTAGCTTGAAACAGCTCTATTTGTGTGCCATCTGTTCCTGGTGTTTTATTTTTCTAAGGTTCTTTGACTGTCATTGTTGTTGTATGCCTTCAAGTCATTTCTGACTTAAGGTGACCCTATAAATCATCATATAAAGCACAATATAAAAGCTTAAATGAAAGCCACAAACATATTCTCTGTGTAGAGCATAGATGTTGCTTAAGAGGGTGGTTGTTAACAAGAATGCAACATAATTACATTTCGAAAGTGACATAACAAGTAGAAACAACTTAATGGTTTTTTTGTGCAACAAGTAAATACATTATCATAGTTAAAGCATTTATTATGTTGACCAGCATTTTAAACCTTTGTGCATTTATTTATTCACTAATTTTTGTTCAAAAAATAAACAGAAAAACAATGATCAATGCAATGAGTCATTAAAAGTTATTGTGCAACATTAATAAATTACTTTGCCTCCCCTCATTTTCATAATGAGCTACTTAACAAATTACTTTTTTTTTTAAAAAGGAACCTTCTGAGCTGTGTCTCTGGGCCTCTCCACACTATGCTGTTATAGTGCTATTATTCCACTTTTAACAGCCTATGGAATCCTGGGGTTTGCAGTTTAGGGAGGGGCATTTAGAATTCTCAGCCAGAGAGCTCTTTGGACTCAGTAAACTACAAACCCCAGAATTCCACAGGATGTTGACAGTGGAATAATAGCATTATAAGAGTGTAGTGCAGAAAGGCCCTCTGTTCAGCAGCACTGACTACAAAGTAGAAGAGGAAAATGTTGGAGAGTATTCAACAGAATTTGAAGAAAAAAGGGACAGATACATCTCCAATTGCTCAGTGAATGGTATTTATTTATTTTATTTCAGAAGAAGCCCAGAGCATTTTGGCCTATGTATATATATTTTAATGGGCTTCTTCAGGGGCTACATAAAAAAATGCAAATAAAAATATCAAATTACAGATCAAAAGGACAACATATAATTATACCATAACATCTACATAAAACATCATAACATTTTTGTGTACTTACGGCAGACTTCCCCAATCTGGTGCCTTCTATGCTAGCTGGAGATTATGGAAGTTGTAGTCAGTCACATAGGCTCACAGAGCTGGAAGAGATTCCAAGAGCCCTCTAGTTCAACCCTCTGCCAGTGAAGGAATCCATAGCTCAAGTTTCCCTCATAGATGGCCATCCAACCTCTGGTAAAAACCTCAGACCATCCATCCATCCATCCATCCATCTCTCCATTCGTCTCTTTATATATGCTTTGCCTTTTCTCCAAACTAGAAGTTAAGGAAACTTACAAAATTGACTTCGCATGTACTGCTGCCAGGTTGAGTGACACTCATCACATATTTGTGCATCTGATTTTTCTTACTAAGTGTAGTATATCACATTTAATCCTTTTGATATCCATGTTGTTAGGATTCCCCAGTTCTCCCGTGTGTTAAGGTTATCTTGGATCTTGATTCTGTCTTCTTAAGTATTAGGTGTTGTTGTTAACAGCTGTCAAGTTAACTTTGACTTACGGTGACTCCATGAAGGAGAGATGTCCAAGTTACTTTATCATCAACTGGCCAGCCCATGTCTTGCACACTCAGGGCCATGGCTTCCTGGATTAAATCTATCTATCTCTAATGCAGTCTTCCTCTTTTACTACTGTCTTCTATCTTACTTATTCTTCCCAGTTTAGCGTCATCTGCCAATTTGATGAATATTTCCTCTGTTCCTTCATGAAACTCAGTTACAAAAATTTTGAACAAAATGATGGCCAAGAACATCGCAGCAGCCCCCTGTCACTTCTCTCCAGGATGATAAAGAATGATTGGTGAGCACTCTTTGGCTTTGATCTGTCTACACATCTGGATGGCACTGACCTGAAAATGGTCACTCTATTGCAGGAGGTGGGCCAAAGTTTCTGGGGACAGATGTGGTCCAAAGACTTTGTTGTTGTTGTTTATACTACCCCCAAATGGGGCAAACTTTCCCTTTTAGAAGCTTCCAGGTGTGGTGATGTGCCTGTTAATTGGTAGCAATGATCTGCAATGTTCAACACAAATAATATGAATTTTTCAAAACCACAGTACTCTTTGGGTATTTCTGGATATAGACTGAGGGGGAAGATATATGGAGCAGATTATACTGTCTCCGGAGGGTTCTTGGGGCTGAAAACTGGCCTTGGAGCAGCCACAACTGGCCACCGTTGCTCTACTACAACGTGGGATGGAGGCTGTACAAAATACATTTTCTGCTTAACAGCTTTCTACCCACCTCTTCATAAAATGGGAGATGCAGTGAATGAAGATGCAAAAACACAGCATGTGCTAACAAAAACAAAAGACACCACAGCAACAGAAAACAAGAGTATTTAACCAATTATCAAAAAAGTCCCAGTAAAACTCCCACAATAAAATGCCTGAGAACACTAAGCTGAACGTCTGAATAGGTGCCAGACTCACAGAAGTTGAGAAGGCATTCCACAATCATGCCACTGCTCCATATAAGCCCTGTTCTCCAAATGAGTTGCCACTTAACAAATGTAAACAGGTACAGTGGGGGGAAGTTGAGGGGAACAGAAATGATGACCTAAACAAGGATCTTACCAGAAGATCTTAAGACACAAGCATGGCCATATGGGACCAGACATGATCAAGAGGATAAAGAGCTGGGCATTTGGGCCTCACCTACATAATTTATATGTCTAAATTAATTGCATTTCTGTCTTGATAAGCAATAATAATAATAATAGTAATATTTTTTAAAATTTCTTCTTAATTTTTAAAAATTTCTTCATCTAATCTCTTCTGGCAGGTCACTCCACAGTTTAGGGGTGACCAATGAAAAGATTAGGCAACTTGGAGTTTTTACTGCAAGATGTTCGTAGAATTAGGAGACCAAGGCTGCAATCCTATACCTACCAGTCTAGGCAGAAGCCCCGCTGAAATAACCAGCACTTGCTTTTAAGTAAAGATGAACAGGCTTGCACTCTTAAACTGCGGTCCTACACTCTGTTGTTACAGAGAGCTGGATTCTAAGGTTTAAAGCAGTTTCTAGGACTATAGAAGTTATTCTTGCTCCTGGAACCCCAGAAAAACCACCATTTGGGACTGCTCATGCCCAACTAAAACATTTTCCCCCCAGCAAATAACCTCCAAGAATTGGGTAGTCAAGAGTTATATTTCGGCCCTAGGCAGCTCCTTCTAGTTGTACAAAAAAGCCACTCAGGACTAGGTTGCCTTTGCAGGATCATCCCTGAGGTTTCCTTGCCAAAACCTGAGACCTCCGGATGTATCCTGGTGATCTCATTATGTTTTATGCATTATGTACCAGTCATAGTTGCTCAGAATTTGTCATTCAGACACATGCACAGAGAACATATTCTCCTGTCTGGAAATTAAGATAGAAATCTTAGCTTAAAGGGACTGTTCCCAGATCAAGGTGAAATGAAGGGATTATTCCTTTTCACTTGCTTAGCAAGACAGGATAAGGAACATTTTATCTTGTTTACTTTTTCTTGCCAGGAGTTGAATGCAGAGCTGGAGACTTGCACATTGCCCTTTTTGTCTTGCCAGCAGTTGAGCCCAGCAACTGGGGAATTTGCACCCCCATTTCTTGCTTGGGGATGACCCACAAAAACCAGATATTCAGGGCCAGGCCTTGAGATCTGGCAACCCTAAAACTAGCCCATGCCTGCTTAAAATTGCCTCCAATAAAAGGCTTCTGGGGGCATGATTGGGGATTTTGGGGTCAAAATACGGATGTGGAGGC
This sequence comes from Ctenosaura bakeri, assembly GCA_948474755.1. Taxonomy (NCBI): domain Eukaryota; kingdom Metazoa; phylum Chordata; class Lepidosauria; order Squamata; family Iguanidae; genus Ctenosaura; species Ctenosaura bakeri. The sequence continues at coordinate 110,462 of CAOLHI010002322.1, forward strand.
ACAGGAGGCACAAAATGACCTAAGGATTACATGTTGTGGCCTGCAGGTTTATGCTTTATCCACTCCACTTTAAAGTGTAATGCCTAACTGTGCCTTGATAAATTTCAGCCTGGTCAATAAGGCTTTATTCTTTTTTGCCTTTCTTCCTTTCTGAGGATCTTAATGTAGACTAGCTATGATGTCAGTTTCAAAGGTAAAGGTCTGTGATTGCTAGACCAAATACAGTGTAACAGCATTTCAGCTGGAGTTATATACCCTCCAACACTTCATAGATGAAAACTGGGATGTATGAGGCCAAACAACATCAGAGTGTGGTCAAGAGAGCAAAGGTTATTCAAGAGGAAGAACACACAATCTAGGAGAGGCTGCAGCAGTTTGCTTTTCCCTGAGCCTACAGGAAAGGGCAACATTTCCCCCTCTGCTCTGCTTTCTTCTCCTTTGTCTGTTGCTGAGTCAATTTGGTGCAAACTACTTTTGTACTTTGAACTAAGTTTACACCAACTGAAGTAAGCTGAGAACAAAGAGAAAAAGTGGGAGGAAGAGAGAAAAACCAGGACATTTTAATAACAGCTGAAAAAGTGAGGTGACAGGGGATTAATCAGGACTGTTCCTGCCAAATTGGAACAGCTGGAGGTCATGAAGTTATTGGGGAAAAACTTTGTGAAGTCCATGGCATTTTTCTTCCTACTGGTGTGAAGATCTACAGAAGCTGAGGGGCAATTCTACCTGCAATTCTTCCAGCTGTCCCGATTTGGCAGGAACAATTCACCTGGAATTATTCTCAGAGTGCTCACCACCAGAACACAGCAATTTCCCTCCCCCAGAAGTGCTGGCGATGATGTCAATGATAAAGAAGAAATATTATTAATCACTCTATCAACTAATTAATTATTAATCACTCTATCAACTAATTAATTAACATTCCTGTCTTTGTTATGGTTATTATTCTTATTCTTTATTTCATTTTTCTACAAATTCTTGTAAACTGTGTAATTACAAAAACTGAAACTACAAAACAAAAACTTGCAATTGGGTTGTAGGTCCCCAAAGATCAGTACAAACAAGTAGCAAGAGGAGAATGAATGATTTACTGTAGCACTCTTCTTAACCTGGCTGGTTCCTGTGTCCTGGATAATCAATGAGCCAGTTGCGTGATACTAGAGAAAACAGTCCTGGGTAGAAAACTTGGCTAGAAATACCAAATATGTGTACACTGAGACAGTCTAGGACATTTTTACGGTTATCTAATCAGAATGAATTGCAATCAGTCAAGTCAAACCTGAACTTTAGCCTCTTTGGAAATGCAAGGACAGTAAGTCCACCTCTTCTCTTTTACACAGTCATTTCCCCTGAAATCAATTGCATGCCTCTCAAAAGTGTAAAGGAAACTTTTTGTACTGTTTGAAGTATAATTTAGCATGTGATATACTTTATAAAATGCAATTGAGATATTGTTGGTGCATTGCCCAGCAGCAGCAGCAGCAGCAGCAGCCGAACTAGAATAAAAATCACCCACTGAAATTTGATTTTTCATGAAAGAGGTCCTTTTCTGCTTAAACCTGATGTCAGTTGCCTTTTCTTAGTTTTACTGGAAAATGATTAAAAAAAACAAAAACAAAACTAAACATAGCACTTTTCTTGTTGTTAGCCATCTCTTATTCCATCTAGTGATGGGAAGGAAATAAAAGGTAAAAATAGTAGATTTTTAAAAGCTGAGAGGAAGTTACCTAGCATTATGTTTACTCTTAGAGCAAAGCAGAAGAAAAGTATACAGACAGCTATCAGCGCCAGGAATTACTTGACAATGGCTGTTGCTTTCAGTGCTCCAATGTTTGTTAACTCTACATCCTGACCATTCCTGCTATCTTGATTTCTGTCCTGTTAAGGCTTACCTGAGAGGCAGCTTAGTGTAGTGATTTGAGCATTTGACTATGACCCTGGAGATCAGGGTTTGATTTCCTGTCCAGCCATGAAAACTCACTGGGTGACCTTGGATGTGTCACATACTCTCAGTCTCCCAAACTCTGTGATAGGCTCACTTTGGGGTTGCCATAAATTGGAATTGACTTGAAGGTACACAACAGCAAGGTTTCATCCCATCCATGTTCTCAGATCTGCCTCTTTGCCCCTAGATTGGAGACTATAGTAGATTCCTGTGAGAATGGCAGGATAATCTTTTGAGGGTTTTCATAATGCTTTTGAAAGATGAAACAAGTGACATTACAAGGCAGTTCAAATTAATTAAATAGGAAGCATTGCATTTTTGAAATGTACTTTAGGTTATTATGCAGTGCCCCACTCCCAAGACCATAGGCCACTGGTGGGCAGCATGTAGATGAGAATCTGTTATTAGGTTTTGGGATGATTTCCAGTAGATCGGCAGGGATTTTTGACCCTCAGTTGTTAGCAACTGCAATAGCAACAAAAAAGTATTGCTCCCACCCATTCTAGTGCAGTGCAAAATTATACTGCTGCAATGAAAAAGGCATGGGTTAACCATCAAGTGTGTGTGTGTGTGTGAGTGAGAATTCTAATTAGTTCTGGTACCCAGTAGATGCTCAGAGGCATCATGTTCTTTACTTGTAAGTGTATTCTTCTGCATCTGCTTTTACAAGTCAAAAGAATGTCCTTGCAGAATTTAAAAGCTGTGTTAAGAACACATTTGCACAACTAAGCATAACCTACCAGGAATCAGAGGAGTCTTGACCGAAACTAAGAATGTTATGTGGGAAGGACGCAAAAAGACAGTATGTGTAGCCAAAAAGATAGAAAAGCTTCATTGGATGACTAATGAAACTCTTCAAATTGTTAAGACAAGTGAGAAGCAAAATTATAGGGTGGCAGAAATAAGATCAGAATTCTGAATGCCATTGTTCAAAGACTTGTGCACAGGAAGAAAAAGAAGTATGATGATAATATATGCAAAGAAAGAGGACAACAAAAGGGATAAGAATAAAACTAAAGAATGCTAAACCAGTCATCATGCCAAAATACAGTCTGAAGAGCATCCCCATAGAAATAAATATAATTTAAAAATAGATTTTCACTATTAAGCCTAACTGACTAGCAGCCAGAAGAACTCTAGACTGAAACCAGGGACATTGTCAGAGAAGAATCCGAAATGACACTATCTGTAGCCAAAAGAAAAGAGAAGCTTCAATGGATGACAGATGAAACTCTTCAAGCAGTTAAGGACAGAGAAGAAGCAAAAGTAAAAAGTGTCAGAAATAGAATCAGAACCTTGAATGCAACTACTGAATGACTTGAGTGCAGGGACAGGGATAATAATTAATGCAGAGAAACAGAAGGTGACAACAAAAAAGGAAGAAAAAAAGGCCTCTTCTACAAGATCTGAGAAATCAAAGAGAAATTTAAACCAAGAATGGGATGTTCTGCAACCAGCAGAGGAACACATTACATGAGCAAGTAGAAATAAAAAGTTGATGCAAACAATACACTAAGACCTTTTCCGCACTACACTCTTATAGCGCGATGATTCCACTTGCAACATCCTCTGGAATCCTGGGGTTTGCAGTTTCGGGAGTGGAATCATCGCGCTATAAGAGTGTAGTGCGGAAAAGGCCTAAAGAAATGTATAAAAGAGAGGAAAAGATGACATATTCATTCAAGGAAGAACGCTTTCAACTTGAACCTACCAATTTTAGAAAATGAAGTGGAAGCTACACTCCAGTGGTGTAGCCAGCCCTTTTGCCTCCCAGAGCCAACCAGCCCACCCCCTGCCCCCCAGCTACACCACAGAAGGAGAGGGAAAGGCAGAAACCACTTTCACCCAACTTCCTGGGAAATGGCTGCTAGTCTTGGGCTTTCAGGAGTTGGGGAGGGGGAAGGAAGGAAAGAGTGCATATATTTTTAATTATTTAAGCTTTTTTTTAAAGGAACATTCACATTCTATTTCTCTCTTTTTATCCTCCAACCACCTCTCCAACTCAGCCCCCTTCTGCTCACAGTTTCTCTCTCTCAATCTCTCCTGCACACGCAAACACACCCACAATGGCTGCATTACAAAAAGCCAAAGTGTGCAAGGGAGCTAGCTGTCCTTTTCGGCATTTGTTTGAGTTTGTTTGGGCTCTGATTTTTCCCCTGTCTTTCTCTCTTTCGCCTCTTGTCTTCCATCTGTCCCACACCTGTTCCTTAAAACAAAACTACCTGGGTTATTATTTTTTTAAACGTTGGGGAAGGAGTACCCATATCTTCAACAATTAATTAAATCATCATCAAATAAGAAAAAAAGTAAATAGAAAGGGCTACAGTGCAAAACAGAAATGCAGCAGCGGATCTTCAGAAGTGTTGGATTTATTCTTGCATTTCGGCTTGAAGATAGCAAAGAAAGGGGTAGGGGGAGAAAGTAGAAATAAAAAGGGTGGTTTGTTTTGAATGAACAGGGAAGGAGGTTCTGCAAAGAAAAACTCCCACTGAGTCAAGCTGACAACTCCCCATTCCTTGGATGGTGGCTCTCCAGGATTTTTACCTGAGCAGGTCTTTGATCCCAACTCCCCCCCCATGCACAGACGCACTCCCCTCTTGTGTAGGAGCACTTCATTCTAGGTATCCCTGTCCACCATTATCACCCATATATCACTTGGGACTATTTCTGGGTGCAATAGGTTCTCACCACTACGGCCTCACTTTTGCAAAAGTGGTGCCTTTTGCAGGACTTCTGCAGGGCTTTTGCGAACTGTGTGCATACTCTTCCTGTGCAAAAATGGTGCTACCTCACTTCTCCAGGTTTCTTCTATCCCCCACCCACTCATTGCCACCACTGCCAATTTCCCACACACTTCTTCCCCTCCCCTCCCCGCTCACAGGTATACCCGCCCTCTCCTTGTTTTGGAAAAAGGAAACTTGATGGACACATGCTTGCTTGCTCTTTATATGTATATTATGTACTAGTGTATTTACCTGGCATTGCCTAGGATTTTTATTTTCCTCTTAAGAACTCACCAAACTGTCTTCTCTGTTTCCTGTAACTTTGCTCCATATTTCCCAACGCAAACTTTATTCAGAGTTATTTACAGACAGAGTTTGGGTTCCTGAGGAAGTATACTGTCCCCCTCCTTGCTACTAGGCATCATCTCCATAGCAACTGTTTTTTTGTTTTGTTTTTTTGCTTTGCTTTATGTTTAATTTGTCCAATGGCTTTATGTTTTTCTGGGAGCATTTTTTTGTTTTGAGTTTCAACTTTAAGGTTCCTCACATATGGAACCCGTACAATCTACTGTGTGAGGCGAGAAGACCTTGTGTATGTCACTTTAATTTTTCTCATATATGCCTCTCAAATGTTTTCTGGCATCTTTATTGATGGTAGGCCTCCTCTCCATAGCAAGTGGCCTGAGGCCCAAAGCTCTCCAGCTGAGAATTCTAAAGGCCCCTCTCTGAACTGCCAACCCCAGGATTTCATAGAAACTTCACAGCCAGCCAATCATAGCCTCACACAGCCAGTCATATGAATTCTTTGCCTGCCTGATGCAGACAAACAGATAAACTCACAAACAGACAAACATTGACTTTTATATAGTAGATACTGTATATACACAAAGGTGCCCTAGATTTTGGGCAGGACACCTGGAACTTGCCAGAGGAGAAGTCAAGCTATAAGCACCCAGCTTCTCCAACTATCTGTCCACTGACACATGCCTCTCCTCACCCCTGTCTTTACTGCTGCCACCCACTTTCTGAGTCTGGTCCTATCTCAGTTATCGAGCTGGGTTTCCCTCATGGTGGGGCATGGAGAGGGGAAAGAAGGAAGCCCTCTGCCTGTGTCCACCACACCACCACCCCCCGGCTTCCACTGCCACTTTGCCTTCCTCCAGCGCACCTCCTCCTCCTCCTCCTCCCCCACTCCTGCTTTCTCCCGGGCTCCTTGTGCCAGCCTCACCACTCCATTACTTGCCCGCTAGGCCCAGGCAGTGTCTCTTCCCATTAACCCCCAACTCCCCTCTTGAGCTCACCACTACCACTGCTGCTGCCGCTCCCGCTTGCCAGCACTGGCCAACTTTGAATTGGGCTTTTTCTCCCTACCTAGCCTCTCTCTCTCCAGCAGCACCCCCAAAAAAGGCCGCTGGGGGTAGACTGTACTCCCTACCTCCTGTTAATTATGCAACTGCTAGACTCAGAATACTTGGTATAAGTAAATCACTGGGAACAGATGGCATACCAACAGAGCTGCTTCAAGCTACAGAGACAGAAACTACTCTAGTTCTAACTAAAATCTGTCAACAATATGGAAAAAATAAGAATGGCCCACAGATTGGAAACACTCAATATACATTTAAATACGCCAAAAAGGGGACACAAGGGATTGCAGTTAACTATAGGACCATTGCATTAATTTCCCATGCAAGCAAAGTGTTGCTCAAAATTCTACAAAAAAGACTTTTACCATATGTGGAGAAAGAAATGCCAGATGTCCAAGGTGGATTCAGGAAACGAAGAGCCACTAGGGATCATATTGCATATTGTATAATAAAGAATTTCACCAAGGAATTTCAGAAGAAAACCAGCCTGTATTTTATAGATTATAGCAAAGCCTTTGATTGTGTAGATCATGCAAAACAAAGTAATGGGTGTGCCACAACATTTGGTTTTCCTGGCCCTTTCTGTAGGAGGTCTGCATCCTGGCATGGGGACAGGAGATGAGTAGGACCAGGACGATGCTTCTGAGGATTTCCCCATCAATGACCCCAATCACTTACATGGCCTGTAGAAGTGCTGAAAGTGCGATGGAGGTACTTTCTGCCCCAGCACAGCCTGGGAAAGAGCCCGGCTGCACCGCAGAAGGAAGAGGCGTGTCCATTGCACATCCTTCAGCAGGGAGCCAGCTGGTGCAGAGGGCAGTGTTTGTGTCCATGCTCTTATGCCAGCAAAGCCACTACCAGGATGATGCTGGAGACAGGTAAGCTACAGAAAGGGCCTTGTTGTGTAACTTGTACTCAGCACAAAATCCTATTGTCCGGGCAGAATACAGAGAAATGGAATGGTTTCCAGTTGGCAAGCAGATCAGGCATGGCTGCATTTTATCACCCAGTCTGTTTATTTTGTGCACTGAATGTTTCATATGGAAAGCAGGAGTAGATTGGAGAAAGGAGGATGAAAATCAGAGGAAGGAACATCAACATTTTAAGATATGCAGATGATATCATACTATTAGAAGAAGAAAAAGAAATACTTGGAATGACTACTGAAAAAGTCAAGGCAGAAAGTGCAAAGGCAAGTTTACAGTTGAACATTAAGAAAACAAAAATAATGACCTCAGATGATTTGCATAACTTTAAAGCAGATGACAAAGACATGGAAATAATTCAAGATTTTCCATATCTCAGCTCAGTCGTTAATCAGATGAAGAATGCAGTGAAGAAATCAGAAGAAGTTTTAGGACTTGTAGGCACAGCTATGGGACTAGACAAGATCTTGATGTGTAAAGATATATAACTGAATACTAAGTTACAATTATCCATGCCATCATATTTCCAATTTCTATATATGGTTGTGAAAGCTGGACAATGTAGAAAGATGATAGGAAGAAAATCAACTAAGTCAAAATGTCGGGCTGGAGAATAGTTTTGTGGAGTGCTAAAAAGACAAATGAATGGATCCTAGAGCAAATCAAGGCTGAATTCTCCCTAGAAACCAAGTTGACTAAACTGAGGCTGTTGTACTTTGGCTATATCATGAGATGACATGACTGATCAGAAAGGACAATAATGCTTGGTAAGGTAGAAGGCAGTAGGAAAAGAGGAAGACTGCATTATACATGCCTGGTCTGCAAATCTGAGCAGGGCTATTGATGATAGGGTGACTTGGAGATCTCATCGTAAGTCTAAGTCAACTTGATGGCAGTTAACAAAAACAAAATTCAAAAAGTCCTAGTGCTTTGCCCCTGTGCGCCTTGACTTTCCTTGAGATGATACCCTTGATAAGATCCCTGTCTATATTATATAAATGTCTCTGCCTTAAGCCTTTAATTGTAACCCCATTCTGTATACAATGATCTTTAGCAGTGAGGCTTGGTTAAAAAGAATTCCAGGTCCTGGATCTGCAAAGTTCCTGGCCAAAGATAACACTTTATTTTAACCTTAAAGTGAGCCCATTAGTATGTCTGTGAGCCAGCCATTAATGACAGTTAATTGCACTGTTGAGGGACTAGTGTGTTGTTGACCAACTTAATGCAGTGTTCAAGAAGAGTGACTGATTTATTTAGGCTGCGGGAAGTCAAGGCTAATATACAAGACGAATAATAGACATTCCTTTACAAAGCACCTGACGTCTACCTCAGTACTCTATCACCCTAAGTAGTCCTTTGAATGCTTAATGTGCACAGAGTTCTAAGCTGGTTCAATAAAAGAAGATGAACAAATGTTACCAGAGCTATTTTCATGAACCTTGTGTGCCTCAGCGTTGGAAGGTGGTTCTGCTTTTTAAAGGATATGCAAGTCAATTGTGGGCTTTGTTATTAGTTTCATTTAGCTTCATGGGCTGTGGAGTTTTGAAATGCAAGGCTAGGCACTGAGCATTCAAAGAACAGAAGGAAATGATTAAAAAATGTAAGAAGGGGCCCTGTTCTTTTCACACCACAGTAACAGTCTCTTGTATATAAGTAGGTTTATGATAGATTTTCTTCTCCAGCTCCTTCTTTTCATATCTCTGATTTTGCTGGGGGATCATTGATAAAATCTCCCTCAAACTGGTGGTATCCACAAAGACTGAGCTACAGTTCTGATCATCACCATTCAGCCCATAGAAAGCTGGTTTTTGAAAATACAAGAAGAAGCCTATAAAATATGCAAAGCATGTAATTTTCCTGTGGCAGAGAAAGAGGTTTCTGGTCCTGATCAAGGCTGTAGAAACCATTTTTTTCCTGTGAATTTCAGTGAAAGAGTGCAGTCTCTTTTCACTTGCAGGATGGAAAGCAGCTTTGCAACAGGATAATTCTGAGTAGAAGATGGTTGGAAGGGACCAACAGCCCCTCCAACTTCCCCTCTTCCTCCCTGATTTCTCAGCTGACATTCTGCTTTTCATTTTAAAAAAAAGGAAGTGGGACAAAAAAGACATCAGGCTGCTTCATATGTAACTTGCTCAACACTTGGGTCCACTTAAGTCAAGTGATTTTTACATGTATTTGTGAATGAATCCTACAAGAACGGTACAATTGCATAGAATTACTGGACCTTTTTCTTGCTTAGTTAATAGCAAAAGTGGGGAAAGCACAGAGAGAAAGAAAGAAATAGTTGGTATATTGAAATGTTGTCACCATTCAAATTTAAGATAAAGCTTCATACAGAAGGTCTAAATATCCTGAAGGCACCAGACGGAGTCTGATCTTGGAAGCTAAGCAGGTTCAGCCTTTATTATGGAATTATTATTTAGAATGGAATACTGCCAACGAACACCAGGTACTGTATGCTGTATTTCAGGAGAAGGAACCATCTCTGAGTATTCTTTGCCTGTGAAATTCATGGAGTTGCCATAAGTCAACAGGTGACATGAAGGCACATATACGAACCAAATACAGAAGACACTGGCCAGAATTCCCTACAATTGTTATGAATGCATAACCTAGACTTAAACACTCATGACTGTTATGCATTCACAATCCTTATGTAACCTTTAATTTAGGGTCTACTTGTGTATGCATACATATGCCTTCAAGTTAACTGTTGACTTATGGTGACCCCATGTCTTTCATAGGTTTTTGTTGGGCAACTTAGGAACCATGAAAATCTTCCATTGCGATCAATGAGGTCTGTTCCCCTCTCAATCAGGAAGTAAGCTGACTGATGCTCCCACTCACCTTCCTTGTGCAAGCTGTGGGGTGAAGGGGAATTGTGACAGGTACCCTGATTCTGCCTGTTGCACCAGAGGTCACTCATAGGAGGGGATGGAAATATCAGTCAGCTGCTTCCTGAGTGACAGTGGGACAGAAGACCCTCACTATTTGTAGTGGATGCTTCCTGGTAAGTGGGGATGGAGGAGATCAGGCTGGGATTCAGTGTGTAGCACCATGACCACAGTGCTTATGCATACATAAATCCCATACATTCCATCCCATAAATTCCAGCCTCTCTTTATAAGAAAATGAAAGATGAGGTGTGGGTGGGTGGTGGCCTGCTGGTGAAACACCCTTCTCTGACACTTAAAGAAAATTACCCATTTTCTGTAACATGGAATTCATTTTATAGGTTCACCTAGCTCATTATTGTCTGCTGTGAGAGGCTGCAGCTGAACCATGCACTTTTTGGGATGACAGTTCCCAGAATCCATCAGGCAATATGGTCATTGGCCCAGCTGAACTGGGGGATTTTGGAAGGAGTTTTCTCAAAAAAGTAACTGTCTCTAGCTGAGCTGCACAAAGTTTTTCCTTCCAGCCTCTTTGTAGATACCTGCCCAGGATAGATGATACTTTCTACATCTAAAGTAACTCCATGAACCTTTTGTTCATGTTTAAGGGGCCACAAAACTCTTTGTTGTTTTTTAACCTGACATCCTTTAACTGGAGATGGCACAGATAGAACCTGGGGCCCTTCTGCATGTAAAGCATGTGGTTTACCACTGACCTGCAGCTAGGTGACAGAGCTAAATAACCTCAACCATCAGAAACACAACAGGAGGCCTAGCAGCCCTTTGGTGCACTTCCTACATTGAAAACCACAACACTCTTATCATATCTTGTAGAAAGGCACTTTAAGCAATGCGCCTAGTGATATTTTCTTTGCAATGGTTCAACAATGGATTTGTTTCCTTAGGCATCAGGTTGTGACGCAGAGGGCACTTCACTCTCTGCAGACTGGCATGGGACAAATACCTAGCCCTGTTTCTTATGGTGTCTGCTCACCAGGGTTTCTTTTGGCTTAAGAAACCAAGAAGCAATTCAAGGCTATGTAAAAGCACTTTAAAGACATTACTACCACAGCCAAGCTTTTCAGTTGTATTCATATTTGAGAACACTGGATGTATCTCCTGTTTTTCACTGTTCACCTGTTGTAATAGTCTGTTCCAATGCCAATGTGGTGTAGTGGTTTGAAGGTTGGACTACGACTGCTGGGACCTGAGTTCAATTCCCCGCTCGGTCATGGAAACTTACTGGGTGACTTTGGGCACGACATATACTTTCAACTCCAGAAAACCTTTGCCTTTAGGGTTGCCATGAGTCAGAAATGACTTGAAGGCACACAACAACAACACAACATTCCAATGCAGTTCTCATACTATTACCTTCTCTGGATGTTTCCATGGCTTAAAACTATGGAGGGACACTTTCAGAAAAAGCTGGAACCTTCTCAAAGAGATGGTGAACTTATTTAGGTGAAACTAACTTTTCCATTTCTCTTCCCCCATTCTCCCTCCCTTTTGGAAAACTCCAGTCATATTAATACAAGTGAGTAAGCTTCTGGTAGCACAGGGAGAAGAGGGAAAGCAGGGCCTACTCCACTGGTTATATTGGGAGACCAACTCCATTTGGTTCTCCTTCTTCAGATGCTATCTGTCAACAATAGAGGGAGAAATGAGATGCAGAGCATTCCCATTCAGTCAGCTGAGAGACTAGCTTCATTTGACACCTCTGCTTCCAGCAGGCTGTGTCTTTTCAAGTTGGCCATTATAAGCATTTGGTTAACTTGGAGAACTGGTGCCTGCTTTCTTCCTCCCTCCCCGTCCCCTTTCCTATTTTGTGTCATGTATTTTATTTTGATTGTAAGATTGTAGGCAACATGCTTTTATTCATCTTAATATCAGCTGGTCTAGGAGCTTTTGAGTCTGAAGAACAGGGTAAAATCTTTTAAAGGAATATATTTAACACTACCGCTCAGGATGACACTTACAAGATCAGCGTACAACAGTTCTATCTTTGCTGAATGCTAAAACATGTGGTCTTGGGTTTTTGCAATCACCATGTGAAAAAAGGAAAAGGTCATTTATTAAGAGCAAAATGAGTTCCCTTTTAGTTCTGTGGCATTTTATGTCTTTCTTTTGCTTTTCTCTCCCCCTCCCCCAGTCCATGGAAAGTGTTATCTCAGGCAGTTTTGTGCAGGAAGTTCTCTTTATCACTTCCTCTCAGTAGCAGTTTGCCTAGGACTTAAATATGAGATCAGATTACATCAAAATGTGGGCCTTTGTGTGCTTCACTCATCAAAGGAGTGGACCCTCCTGGTCTAGTATCACTTCACTGCATATGCAGCCCATGTAGCAAAACAAATTATATCTAAACAGGACTGCAGTATTTCTGTTTGGGCTGCAAAGCTAGCCCTAGAGAGTGGGCTGGTTAATTGGTAAGGCTGCAGGTATCTGTGCTGTTTCACTTCTTGTTTTTACATTTATCACCCTTTGCTTTTTTTTCAAAAAAGGAAAGCAATTTGACTGTTTTTACTATGCAAACCAAATAGAGTACTTAAACTATATGGTTTAATAAGAAATTGAGTTTCACTTTGAATGGGCTTACTACTATTGTTCATTCTCCTAAACAAGAAAAATTTATTATTCATTCTGATTGTTCATGTATTTAGAAAAAAAACCCCAGAAGGGTAGACTTATCACTAACTCAAATGTGTGTTGTTTAAGTGATCTACATATTTGACAAACAAGCAAGACATGGTAGCCAATATAGGAAGGTTTTGAAAATTGTTCTTCTCTGTTTGTGGTTGTTTCTGTTTTCTTTTCCTTCTATCAGAAGAGTTCTCGCTTCCTATCACAAGCTTGCATTGCCAGATGCTAGCTTATATTGCCAGCCACAGGAAACCCATTCAGTTGTGTAATGGAGCAATACTTCTGCTTCAAGTGAGAGGCCCATCTCCCGCCTGGCTGATTATTGTTACTGCTGTCTGTGCAGATCTACCCTTGGCTCTCCATTTCAAAAGAACAGTCCCGTTACTCAAGACAGCTTCTTACAAATGGCATCAGTCTTAATCCTCATGGTGTATACGTGATGGACCATTGTAAAAGGAAGGTTTTCAACTGTGCCTTTGTTCTTCACCTTAGTGCATTCATTTTTTTTAATCATCTGACACCAACAACATGACTTAGATCAAATGGCCTAACTGAAATATACAGGGTGATAGTAGAATATTTCAGTGGCATTCTGTTACTTCAGAATGGACAGCGAGGCTTATGACTGTAAGAAGAACCATGCTGGATAAGACCAAGGGGCTATCACCAACAGCATTCTGTTCTTAGCAGGGTCAATCAAAGACACGTGAGAAGCCTACAAGTAAGACATGAACACAGAAACACCTCAGACTCATGTTCAGAGCAACTGGTATTGAGTATCCAGAGCCCTATGGATACTGGAGGTAATATAGAGCAACAACTGCATCCAGTGATAATCTTAGGATTGCTGGAATGACAACTGAAGAGGGTTCCTGTGCTGCTAATGGTTGAGTAGAAGAGGAAGTTTCAGTAGGTGTTGCTTGTTACCTGGCTGTGTGACAAGCAACACTTGCTGAAATTCTGTCTTTACACAACCATTAAAGGTAGAGCAACCATCTCTGGTTTTCATTCAGGAAGCTCTACATATCCTCAAAGAATCTGTCCAATCTCAATTTAAAATTGCTATCAGTACATCTTGTGATAGTGAATTTTACGGGCTATTTGAGAAATGGTGGCTTTAATCTGAATTTCCCCATTCAACTTGGGTGAATAATGTGGGTTCTAGTATTATATAAGAGAGTTCAGAGATAGAGAAAGAGAGAGAGAGAACTTCTTGCAGGTTTCAAAATATCTCTACATCAAACTATATCTAGTAGAAGGAGAAACCTCCCCAAAGCTCCCATGTAGTTGAGGATACTGGTGATGGTTGTGGGAGAGTTTCTTAGAACGATTTTGAGGCCTGCTTTTAAATCTGCTCATGGTTAAATCACACAAAAGCAGTATATGTTGAGAACATTAGTTATATTTGCTTTTTATACCATAATAATTATGAGTACAATAATATTATCACAGAGGCCATTTCTGCACTACACTGTTATAGTACTATTATTCCACTTTCAACCTCCTATGGAGTCCTGGGGTTTGCAATTTAGGGAGGGGCATTTAGAATTCTCAGCTAGAGAGCTCTTGGGCCTCAGTAAACTACAAACTCCAGAATTCTACAGGCTTTTGAAAGTGGAATAATAGCACTATGACAGTGTAGTGCAGAAATGGCCATAGTAACGTTATCAACACATGTCAAAAATCATGTCCTACCATGTATAAAGCATCCTTGGACCTCTGCTAGGTTCCAGCACCCTGTTATGCCCTACTCCTGATATCTCCCCAGGGCTCTTTTCTTTAGGGCAATTCCCAATGCCTTGTGGTGACGTTATCCCTAGGGAAGGGAGGCCAACTTCCTAAAGTTGGGGGCTCACCTTAGAATCCCCAGAATCCACTAGGGACCATCCTGCCACCAGTGCTCCTGCTGAAGTTTTGCACTATCTGTGGCAGCTCTCTATGGTACAGAAAAGTGACACAGTATCCCTCCCACACCACAAAGTCCTGTGAGGCTGCAGCATAGTGCATCATTTTGTCTTTGTTTACTAAAGGAATCAATAGGAAAGGAAGCTAAGGAAAAACTGCAGTGGTTCTAGTGGTGAGGTGATTCTGCAGAGGTGCTGTTGGGGTCAACAAAGAAATGTGAAAGGGGTGAAGCTTGCTCTTGGACCACAGGACACTCCCAGCTACCTGTTGTTGCTTTTGCTGCCACCTTCAGGCAAGATAGTCAATGCCTGTATGCACTCAAATGCAAGAAGGCTTACCAGATGATTCTCCTCAATTATAGAATTGCCCATTCAGGTACTCTGCTGGTGGGCTGTTCCAACTTTGTGTTCCTTTGTCTACAGATCTGTCAGCCCTACCAACTTGGAGATGTTCCATTCAAGAGAGAAGTAGTCATACATCCGGTATTGAAAGGACAACAGACCAGGATGGGCAGATAGAAAAGGGAGGCAAGGAAAGAATGATTAGCCAAGGGAGGCATTGGCAGAGGCTGAAAGCCACATGATCAGATGCCAGTGATTTTACAGGAGTATCAGCTGTTGATGAATGGCTCACTCCCATCCACTAAAGCTATCAGGTAGCAACTGCAATACCACCTTGCAGAATTCTGCCCAGGACAGGACATCTGAGTCACTAATACCAAGTGAGAAACAGCAATCCTGGTTGAGGCTGCTGGGGCAGGGAAGAGGCTTTAGCTTCCCCCTCCCCAGCAATCCTGAACCAGTCAACATTGCTGTGTTGGTGCTACTCAAGGTAGTGGCGAAAGAGCAGTCACAACCGCCCCGAAGCAGCCTCCCTACCCACTAGCTTTGATCAGGAATGCTGGGATGGTGGCAAGATTGAAGCCCTTCTAATGTGAGTTTGAGTCTCCCCCATGTATACACACATGTATGTTTGTGTGCGTACAGATGCCTCTCTTCATTCCTCAGGGCTGAAAATTTGGCAGATCTTTGTGTTATAATCATGCTCATTTACTGTTGGAGAATCACCACTGAATTAAGCAGAAATCACAGGGAATGCTGAGGAACATCTGTATGTAGCTAGATACATCAAAGAAGAGGAGGAAGGGGGAATGGCACCCTGCCTGCCTTCCATTCATGATACCTCTGAGGACTGATTGTTTAGGCAGGATGGGCCTTATACAATGTGCTGGATTTTCAATCTGTTACTTTCTTGTGTTGTTGTGTGATTTTTGTTGTTGTTATTGTTCATGTTTTTAATTGGGTTTAATTTTTTGATAGTTCAATCACTCGTTAATTTTTGTATTTTGCGAATTTTTGATTTTTTAAAAATCTGTTATAAGCTGCCTTGAAGTCCTGAACTGGGGAAAAAAAGCAGGAAATAACAACAACAACACACAACAACAACTCAGTTGGGAACTTACATATGCAAATAAAAGCTGGCAATGAGGTGATTTTCAAAGATATCTTCTCTTGCATGCATTCTAAGATGGAAAGGGTAAGGTTGGGTTATGAAAGCAAAAGGCAGAGAAATTGAAACAGCAGGTTACACCAGCTTCCTGCTGAAGACCTCAGAGAGAAGTTAAGTAGAGATTATGGTTTGCTGTTGAACACCAAGTGTGATAGAAACCACACAGTTCTAAGGTCTATCCACAAAGTGTTTCCTTTCGCAGTTTGGTAAATGTGGCCTTCCTATCTACAAAAGCTGTGATGCACCTCATGTGTGGCTGTCTCCTAGGCCATTTAACTCTTTTGTTGTTACTGTTGTTGTGGCACAACTGTTGAGAAGCCATAGAATCACTTCTGTGTTGTAGGTTTTGAGAACTTTATCCCAGTAACTATGTTATTAGTAGTTTCTTTACCTCCCTGCTCCCAGTATCATCTCTCTTCTCCACAGAACTGGATGGGTGAGTGGGTAGGTGGATGGATGGATGGATAGACATAGTCAATTTCTCTCTGTGTTAGCCTGACTGTCAAGGATTGTTGTGATGATGAAGTGGTGAGGAAGACTGCCATGTGCACTACCTTGAGCTAATTAGAGAAAGAGAAGAATCCAAACGTAATCACCACAAACTTTGCAGAATTATTTTGCTCTTTGGTAGCATTTATAGGTATTTTGATTTTTGCATCCATCCTAAAATGTCTTTAGCCAGTATTCCACAATTTTATAAAGAGTCTTCTACAACACTACTGAAGAAAAACAGGTGCTACTGGACTTGGGCAGTTCTGCCTTTATTCATCACTGTCTACATTCAACACAACCTCTTTGTCTTTACTTTTCATTTTCCGCTCTGTTCTCTCCCTTTGATCTCTTTACCCTGTCTATCATTGTAGATATACTCCAGTCCCTGATCCTTGCTCCATTTTCTCTCCACCTTTGCTGCAGTTCTTCCACTGTACTCTTTTCCATTGATGCATCTTATGCCCCAAACATCCTTCCAGCACATGATGATACTTTTCTCTGTGTTCCTTCAGTCCCTTAATCAAACCCCAGTCTGTTATGCAGAAGATTTGGCCTAATGTTGTATGTATGAGTTTGAGTCTGAGCTTGAAAAATTGATTTTTAAGCAAGTAATTAATTCTTGTTAATTTTTGTAGTGTTTGAGGAATATTTAAGGGTTAACTGTGTTTAAGGATTAACCAGTTCCATTGCTTGGTGCCTTGCTTATTACTTTTACATTATGTTTCCTTTACTTAAAAATCCTTAAGACAGATAAGAGAATGTCCTAAAACTTGAAAAAATCCTGCTGAAATGCTTCCAAAAATGCATAAAATGCCCATATAAATGAAATGTTTAGTTTGATGGGCCTAAAATGCCCATCAAAAAGGTAACTTTTAAAAGTAACTTAAATGGTTCTCTATACCAATAATGTAAACTGGACTCCACTTTCTTGTGTTACTTTTGAGATGTAACATTGTTAGACTTTTATTACTAGAAAAAAGGTAACATTGATAATTAACTAGAAAAAAATTGCAGTGGTAACTATATGCCTCTGTTAAATTTAAGACTAAGTTCACATTGTGATGATCATTATAGCAGCCCAAGCAAAAAGGCCTATATTTCATTGTGCTAGTTTTTGAAGCACACAATCTTTTTCGTTAGGAGAAAATAGTAAAAAGACACAGAAGGGAAGCCAAGTTACAATGCCACAGTCACGGTATGTATATTTTTGCTGTAAAATATTGTTAAGTTCTTTTAAGTATATCTGTTGTGGGAACTTGCATCCCCCAACCATATGCCAGGAACCAGTACAATAATCATATCCATTGCTTACAGCTATTTCCAGTGATGTATTTAAGTCTTTTACTCCAAGTCTCAAGTCAAGTCTCAAGTCTCTACCTTCAAGTCTCAAGTTGAGTCTCAAGTCCTTGAAGATACTTTCAAGTCAAGTCTCAAGTCTGGAAACTAACTTTATACTCCAATCAAAATTCCAGAATTATTGGACAGAGGCCCTTTCTGCATGGGGCGAGTGAATTGCTCCGTGACGTTACTTACCGGTTCTTCTTGGGTCCGAAGTACCGCAGACTTTCCCTTGAGCCCTTCCGCAGGGATCCTCCATTACTCCAGGGCAAACCGGAGCAGTGCGAGGTGTTTAGATCCGCACTGCTCCACCTGAAAATGGCGGCTTCCTGTGGCTTCCGGCTGAAAATGGTGGCTTCCTGTGTCTTCGTGGGTGCAGACCAACCGGTGATGCTGGCCACGCCCACAGCCCGCCCTCCACTGATTGCAGGCTCGCATTGGTGTGAGCTTGCACATCTGCACAGATAAGCAGGAAAGCAATGGCGCGTTCCAGAAAATTGAAAGACCAGATTTTTCCGGTCTTTCCTTAGCGCGCTGGAGGACCACTTGGGGGCAGTTTGGATCAGACTAAGGTGCAGAAGTTAAATAGTCCGCACCTAGTCCGATCCAAGGTGCGGATGACCTCCGTGCCAGGATGCCTCGGTCTGGTTTAACATCCACGTGCAGAAAGGCCCAGAGTCAAATAAAGTCAGTTTTAACAATTTAAGCAGAGTTGGCCCTCCACATTTGCAATTTTGCCATCTGCAATTTCAGACATGGGGGATAGGTACCTTCTTACTCCCCATTACTGAAGCTTCAAAAGCTTTAGAAAGAAGGATCCTTCCTCCTCAAGCCCATAGCCTAACACATTTGCTGTTCTCCTCTGAGAAATGAACCCTGCACTCTGGGGGCAAGTCTTGTCTTTTGCTCTTAGGAAACATTTTAGAAGGTACCTCTGATATGCAGCAGGGACAGGCTGCTGAACAGACCTCAACCCTGCCTCAAGCCCATTGCCTAACCCATTTGCTGTTCCTCTCTGAGAAATACACTCACACTTTGGGCTTGAGAGAGATTGCCATGTGACCAGTAGGCAAAAAGAGATGGAGGTGTTGTTCAAAATCATAAGGTTTCTGGATGAATGTGTTATGCTACTGAACCAAGGACAGCAAGTCAGTCACTAAAAATATACAAGTCTCAAGTCAAGTTGAGTCAGTGCATCATTTATTGCCCAGTCAAGTCCAAGTCGAGTCACTGAAGCGACTTAAGTCCAACTTGAGTCTGAATCTATCGACTTGAGTTTACATTGCTAGCTATTTCTCTGTTTCATAGAAGTTTGCTATGGAATGGCAGCTGATGGCCTGCAGGTTGGTAGCAGTCCTCAGATCACTACTTTGGGTAGCACTGTTGTAGACGGAGGGTCTGGGTTATTTGATGTTTGTTTCTTCCAGGCTTTGGTATGTACATATATTTACTATATATTCATGTCTACACAGCTCCCAGCACCATAGACAACATCTAATGCAGGCCTTTAGAATAAAAACTTTGTATACCCTAGTACATGTGTATTCAAGCTGCCTGTTTAGTCATGGCAACCCCATTAATTTTATAAGGTTTTTGTAGGCAAGGAATACTCAGAGGTGGTTTTGCCACTTCTTTCCTCTGAAATATAGCCTACAGCATCTAGTATTCATTGGTGGTCTCACATTCAACTACTAACCAGGACTGACCCTACTTAGCTTCCACAATCAGATGGGATCTGGCACCTCTAGGGTATTTAGGCCTAGACTAATATTTTATTATTGATTACTGTATTCTAGCTTTTATCCTGACTTTCCGCTAAAATGTGGCCAGACGGCGCCTCCCTAAACTGCAATCCCCAGGATTCCATAGGATGTTGAAAGTGGAATAATCACGCTATAAGAGTGTAGTGCAGAAATTTGATGTGTGTGTGTGTGTGTGTTAATCCCCTTTCATTTAAGCAGAAATTAATGCGATCATTTGATCTTATTAAATGGAAGTGGTATTTGAATATGAAACTATATCACCTTCCCCATACCTAGTATATTTTGGACTGCAACTTCCTTCATGCTCAGTAAGAATGACAAATGCTTGTGGGAACTGTAGTTAAAAATTTAGTGGAGGAAGGGAGACTGATTGTACCATTCAGGCATCCTGTATTAAATTTAATCAACAATCAATAGGAAAGTGGTTGGGTTTATCTTTCCATTTGAACAGAAAGTTTAAAATATTTCATCAGGCATGCCTTTGTCTCTACAAATTAAAGAGTCACTTTTGGATTTGCCCCAACGGCCTTCAATAAAAGACTGTTTCTCCCACCCCACCTCCAACCTAAGCCGCCAGGTAACAAGACAAACCTGGCATCTAATCAAAAAGTGTGTTTAACTAGTGATTCATTAGTGTGTACAAAAATCACTAACTTTACTTGGAACTACAACCTGAAACACAAAAGAGAAAGCTTCCATTACCATAACTCATGTAAAGTGAAGATTAAACATTTTAACATAGACAGTGCCTTAATCCTGTGAACCTTATTTATGTCCAGATGTAGTGCAATTGGCAATAAACAGCAATTTGAGAAGTCATAACCCAAGAAAATCATTGTCAAGTGGCTTTAGAGCTGCCTATAAATTTTTCCTTGATGACCTGAGAGCTGGTGTACAACTACACAGTTAAATATTTGTATTAGGGGCTCCTGCCTTTAACAGACTAATTAAAAAGATGGAATTCTTTGATTCTATCTCAGATCATTCCAGTTCTAATCTCTCTCAAGAAAAGGCTACTCTATAAATTGAAGTAAAGGCATTCCCCTCCCCACTCCAAACCAGGACTTTTACTATGTTAAAATAAATCCAGGCACTAAAAAGTAAATGTAACTGAAGTGCTCTTAATGATGCTATATGGTTACAATCCCATTAAACAGGGCTTTACATTGAAAGCTACAAATTGTTTGAGAAGATAATATAACAGGGAATAATACTACTGAAAGAAAGTGACTGGATTTAAAGGAAGTCAGGTGTTTTTAAGGGAAAAAGGCCTAGCGGGGAACCAAAATTTTTTCTTAGGTTAAAATTTTAAGATATGTATAGAAAATTTGTGAGATGGTAATATTTCCCTTTCATTTGTGGTGAAAGGAAGCAAAACAGACAGATTAAAATTTGGATAGATTTGGGATTCTGGAGAGAAAAATTTTCTTTTTTAAATGCAAACTTAGCTAATTTTGTACTTTCTAACAAATGTGTAAATCAAAACTCAGTTACCTTGTGATGTTTGCATTAGGTGCATTTTTCTGTGGAGTTCTCTAGTTAGAAAAAATACATACAAAAATGCAGATATTATGGGAAAGTCACATATACTGCCATATATTACTCTAAATGATGTTTAGAAATGTCTTATCTTAGGAAAATTGCAAAAAAAAATGTACGTTATACAACATGCATTCAAAAATGCATGTATTAGGATAAATCTGCACAAAACTGCATCAGTATTCATACATTTAAAAAAAAACTTCAAGTTTCTGATGATCCATTCCAAAGCCTCACAAGTGAGAAGCTGAAAGAAATTGAAACTGGATTTTTTTTCATCCTAGTTCTAAGAAACCATTGTGAAGCTGGTATACTTTTCACCTATACCCGTTACTACAGGGATGAGCTAACTCGAGAGGCCTAGGGGCCAATTCTGAACCCACAGAAACCATCTCAGGTCTTGAAAACAAAAACACCAAAACAAATGCAGAGCATTGAGGACATCTGGGGCCAGGGGACAAGGAGCAGAGAAGCTCATACCTTGTTTTGTGGCAAAAATCGCTGCACTGGTGGCTCTAAGATTTGGAACACACATTTTAAAAACCATTTCTTGGTGTTTGGGGCCCTTGGTGCCTGTGGGATGGGGAACCCTGGCGTGTGGGTTGCACTATGGGCTTAACCTAGAACCTTCTGCATTCGCAATTATGTGAATAGCCTGTGCCACTTAGTTGTTTATACCTAGGCAGCTCAGAAACACATAACAATTCAATCAACACAAAGCTGAAACACAGCTTAACCAACACTGTAAGGTATTAGAACAATAGCAATGCACAGCCTAAATGAGGCCTTATGAAGCTACAAAAGGGCTACAGTTGTCCAGAGGAGTAAAAATAGAATACAGATATTCCTCCATTAATTACTTCTTCAACAGGAAATTTAGTGCCAGAGGCAGAAATAACATGGAATGATTGGGATAGGTTCCCACAAAAAAGAAAGTCAATGTGTTTCAGCAAACTTTTTATTCAAAGCTAACAATATGCTCATTGCGAAATGAAACAGGTCAAGTAAGCCTTGTGTAAGTAAACAAAAACATTTTCAACCTTCTAGAGACTATTTGAAAGCTTCTCCCAAAATGTATCCAGGAATGATGATTCTTCTTTCACCAGCTTCCACTTGCCTTATTATTTCCATTTTGATGGCAAAACTTACAGATCTATGCTTTTTTTACATGCTGTTCTCTAATTTGCTGGGGTTTTTTTTTCCTGTTTTGCCCTTCACACATATTAAGGGATTCTGGAAGCAGCTGCTGCTTACCTTGCCTGTTGTAGATAGTCACACATGGCTATAGTTGGATTGACTAAAGCAGAATCCTATTCTTTATCAGCACAAGCCTTATAACATGGTTTACTGCAGACATGCTGCTACAGCCCAGCACCAAAAGTTTGTGCTTCTTCAACCAATTAAAACCTCCCAGCTAGATGCAGGACAAGGAAGAAATTGGGATTGAGCAAGCATATAAAAGACCTTGTAAAAAGAAACTTCTTTGACAGAGGCTTTTTAAACTGAGGTATGCCAGTAATTAAATAGGTTTGCTAGACTAGCTCAGACTCTGAGATTTCAGGGCCAAAACATGGGTGGGTATATGTCCCTGCAAGTTACCTGTTAATTTATGGCAACCTCATGAATTTCATAGGATTTTCATAGGCAAGGAACACTCAGAGGTGCTTTGCCAGTTTCTCTGAAACACAGCTGGCAACACCTGGTATTCTATTGGCCATCTCCCATCCAAGCACTAATCAGGGCTGACCCTGGATAGCTTCCAAGGTCAAATGCAATCTGGTGCCTTTAGGATATTTTAGAGCTAGGGTCAATCCCTTGTGGTGCCACATGAGTAGAGACTTGGTGATGATACAAAGGCATTGTTACAAGAGAGTCCTCCTCCTCCTCCGTTTCATGGTGTCATCTGCAACTTAGGGAGACTTTATGAATTAGAGGCCTTCAAGAACCTTAGTCATCAACAGCCCTATTTAAGGTCCTACAAACTCAGGCATGTGGTTTCTTGAACTGAATTTGTCTACCTCTATTGTGATCTTCTTCTTCCTCCACATGAATACATGCACACACACATGTGCACACATACACACACCATGTTATGATTTTGGTTTTCTCCCATCTACCTAATGGTATTTGTTCAGACATTTACTGCCTTTCCCAATCCCTCTCCACATTTTTACTTTGTTTCTGTCCTGTCGAGGTAAGGGACCCAAGCAAGTGAGGTCACACCAAAGGCAATGGAAGGCTGGAGGTGGAAGGATTAAAATGGTTATTGTCCGTGCTGAGAGAGTTCAGTAAGGGAGAGCTAGAGGTGACAAATACATTCAAGAGTTGGAGTTCAACAACATCTGGAGAACTGCAGGTTGCCCACTTCTATACTATATGTAATATAGGGTTGCCAGCTTTTTCAGCCTAACCTAAAGTCTCCATTTCTGCAGCCCTGCTCCTAGTCCTCTAGTCAGGTTGCAAGCTGCAACACAGGCTCCAATGAATTCTACCAGCCTTGGCTTTTCTTCTTCTGTCTCATTGTGGGAGGCAGGGAAGGGGAAGATGGGATGGGGAAAGGGGAAGAAAAAGAGGGAGCAAATGCAGTTCGGATCTCTTACTGAGCTTTACATAACTGCTTATGCTACATGCTTCAAAGAAGAGAAGATGGAGGGCGACCTAGTGAAGAAGGGTGGGAGTGAAACCAGACCTCTTCTTGAACATTGTGTGATAGAAGGGTAGCGGAGGAATACAGGTTCCTCTGGAGGAATTTTGGAAATCACTCATCCACCAGGCTTGCAATAGCCTGTGTTGCAGCTTGCAACCTGATTAGAGGACTAGGAGCAGGGCTGCAGAAGTGAAGATTTTAGGTTAGGCCCAAAGAGCTGGCAACCCTATATTACATATGGTATAGAGGTGGGTAACCTGCAGTTCTCCAGATGTTGTTGAACTCCAATTCCCATTATCCTTAACCACTGCAGTCAATTGATGGGAGTGGTGTCTAAGAACATTTGCAGTGCCTGAAGTTGACTGAAGAAAATAAAATCTACACAGCTGTATTAAACATGTAGTTTGGTCCTTGCTGTCTGATTGCCACACTGCTCATTGTTGTTGCTATTATGTGCCTTCAGGTCAACCCTGACTTATGCCAACCCATCATAGGGTTTTCTTGGCAAGATTTAGTTAGAGGAGGTTTGTTGTGGTCTTCCTCTAAGGCTGAAGCAACTATGATTTCCCCAGGGTTCCTCAGTGCATTTCTGTGGCTAAGCAGGGATTCAAACTCTGGTTTCCCAGAGTCTTGTCCAACACTCAGATTTTTACACCACACTGGCTGTGTCATATGCATGCGTATGTGCCTTAAAGTCACCTGCAAACTTCTTGCAATCTTGTGAATTTCATAGGGATTTCTTAGTCAGGGAATACTCAGAGGTGGTTTTGCCAGTTCCTTCCTCTGAAATATAGCCCACAGCAACTGATACTCATTGGTAGTCTCCCATCCAAACATTAATCACAGCTGACTTTCCTTAGCTTTATACAGGATCTGGTGCCTTTAGGTATTTATGCCCCCTTCTTTCTTGAAAATAAGCTGTATTGAATCCAATGAGATTTTCTTCTGAGGATATATACATATGAATGGACTGCATAGCAATTGGTTTCTGGGATGTGCATGTCTTTATACATCAGGGGCAAAGAACTTGGGGTCCTCCAGATGGTTTGTGCTACAGTTTTCATAACCATTTACTATTGGTTATGGCAGGTAGAGCTGATTAGAGGAGAAGGTCTAAACATCTGGATAGATGAGGTCTTCTCATGTCTGTTGGAAATGGTATTTATAGCATTGCATTGCACCCTGATACCAACTAGCCCCAAGCCTTGTCTGCATTTGGAAAATTGTACACCAGAACTATGGTATAAGTTGCGTTTCTTCTATATGCTGGTTGCTTAACATATACACCACAGAAAACCCTATGATCTCTGATTTAATCACATATAAACTGTTTCTATATTGTCTTGCTTAATTACTTTGTACAGCATACTATGGCTCTTTCCGCACGAAGCGAGGGAATTGCTCCGTGCCGTTACCTACCGTTTCTTCTGGGGTCCGAAGCAACGTGGACTGTCCCTGAAGCCCTTCCGCAGGCCTCTTCCTTGGTCCAAGGTGAATCAGAGCAGTGTGAGGTCTGTAGATCTGCACTGCTCTGGCTTCCAAAATGGTGGCTCCAGCTTCCAAAATGGCAGCTTCCGGCTTCCAAAATGGCAGCTTCCGGCTTCCAAAATGGCAGCTTCCGGCTTCCAAAATGGCGGCTTCCAGCTTCCAAAATGGTGGCTTCCAGTTGATCATGGGTTCCGACCAACTGCTGAAGCTCGCCATGCCTAAAGCCCACCCTCCACAGATTGCAGGCTCGCATTGGTGCGAGCCTGTGAATCTGCACAGGGGAGCAGGGACGCAATGGCGCGTTCCAGGAAAATAAAGACCTGTTTTTTCCGGTCCTTCAAAAACACACTGGAGGACCACTTGGAGTCGTTTTGGAGCAGACTGAGGTGCGGATCTCCGGTAAACAGTCTGCTCCTAGTCCGCTCCAAGGTGCAGACGACCTGCCTGCGAGGACGCACTGCCCCATTCTAATTGCCTGGTACGGAAAGGGTCTATGTCTACTTTTTTAAATGTAAAAGAATATTTCCAAAGGCCATAATATTAAAAGAGTCCAACTATATAATATGCCTAATTGTTTTCACATTTGAATAAGCATTATCAGTTTTTCAGAACAGTTTTTCCAGTATTTCTAATAATCTAATAAATCTTAAACTTTGGCAAGAAAAATAATAAAGGCCAGAATTCACTAAGGCAGTTACGAAAGTGTAACATGGAGTTATACACTTGTGACTGGTTTGTATTCACAGTCTTTACATATCCCATAGGACACATAGAGACTGTGGAAATCCCCCAGTTCCCACTTACTGGGAAGTGGCAGCTGTAATTCATGGAGGTCTGTTCCCCTTTTGATTAGGAAGCAGCAGGCTGATTTTTCCACCTCAGCCCCCCCCCACTTGCACAGGTGATCTCCAACTTGAGGGGGAATTGAGAAGAGGCTTAGGCCATTTCTGCACTAGACTGTTATAGTGCTTTTATTCCACTTTCAACATCCTATGGAATCCTCAAAGGCCCCTCTCTAAACTGCAAACCCCAGGATTCCATAGGATGTTGAAAGTGGAATAAAAGCACTATAACAGTCTATTGTGGAAATGGCCTTAGGGAGCTGCATATGTTTAGCCTGGAGAAGAGAAAGTTAAGAGGCAACATGATAGCTATGTTTAAATATTAGACGAGATGTCATATGGAGGATGGAGCAAGCCTGTTTTCCGCTGCTCCAGAGACTAGGACCCAGAGCAATGACTTCAAATTTCAGGAAAAGATATTCCATCTAAACATTAGGAAGAAATTCCTGATGGTAAGAGCAGTTTGCCAGTAGAATACACTGCTGCCTGGGAGTTTGGTGGGATCTCCTTCTCTGGAGGTTTTTAAACACGGGCTGGATGGCCATCTGTCAGAATGCTTTGGTGGTATATTTCTACACAGGAGAGGGTTGGGCTTGATGGCCCTTGTGGTCTTTTCCAGCTGTTTGATTCTATGACAGGGACGTATCTTCTGCCTGTCACAATGGAGATCACTCACAGGTGTGGGGGGAGAATGTTGATTGACAAAGGACAAACCCCCATTGATTGCTGTTGCCCAGTAAGTAGGAACTGGGAGAGGTGGGCCAGGTAGGTATGTACCCATGGAACTACAGTGATTATGCATTCATAACTGCCTTAGTGAATTTCCAGCTGATTTTTTTTTTATTTCCTACTATTGCTGTGTCTTTTGGACACATGCTTCTTTTAATGTTTGCAAGTATACAAATCTGTGCGGATTTGTATACATGTTTCTCTAACCAACAAAAGCAACAGAACAGAACAAGTTATTTAAATGTGAAATAAGTCCTTTGAATTCAATAAAATGTACCTGCAAATGCATATTAAGAATGGCAGCATGGGCGCAGAATATTGGACATTCAGTTCAATTAGACGAATGGGAAAAGAGCTGGAGAAGGACACAAACATTTACAACGGCTCAGAATTTTAAAGAGAACTATTTCAAATTGTTTCATAGATGGTATATGACACCAGACAAGTTAAAAAAGATTTACAATACAGGCATGGGAATGTGTTGGAAATGTCAGAAAGAAGTGGGAACAATATTTCATATGTGGTGGTCATGTCTCAAGGCAAAGAAATATTGGAGTGAAATACACAAAAAGATGTGTGAAATACTGAAGGTTCAATTTGTAAAAAAACCTGAATTTTATTTGTTAAACATGACAAATGTTTTTGAGAATATTAGTATTCAGAGGCATTGGAGATTAATACTGTATATGATTATGACAGCCCGAATAGAATATGCCAAAATGTGGAAGTCTCAGGAAATACCAACAATTGAACAATGGTGGGGGACGTTTATTGAGAATAGAAATGCAGATATTGTCTCTCAGAGATTAAAAGGGAAATTGGATGATCAGGTAAAAGCAGAATGGCAAATTGTAATGGGTAATTGCTGGGAACTGCCAAGTGAGAATGTCTGAATTATGGTTGAAATTAAAGAAGGATAACTGCAACATAACAGGAGAGGGCGAGAGAAATGCAAGATCAAGCACGTAAGATGAACATAGAATTGTGATGCATAATTTTTATATGTGAATAGAAATTCAGAAAATGAAAACTAGATCAGAGTGGAAGAACAAAAACATTACATGTAAAAGTACAACTTAAGATGATGTTTTTTTATTTGTGAAACTTAATAAAATTATTTAAAAAAAAAGAATGGCAGCATGACTCCATTTTCACACATGACTGTAAATAATGCACTTGAGCCTCTCTTGTGCTATTTGTGCCACATTGTGAGCACTGTGATGTACATTCTATGTATCCTTACTTTTGACAATTGAAGCACTTCAGCTTGGAACCAAAGAACTGTGAATGGGAAGTGAAAATGATTATGGCTTTTTTTGTAAACAGTTGTGTAAGAGCAAGTAGAAGACTTATCAAAGGGCAGTGCCACAATATATCCTAAGAAAAAGTCTTTAAAAGAGCTTACAAGCCTTGCATAAGAGAAATTCTTCTGTATTTGCATCCACTTTTCTTCCACAAATGCTCTCCTGTTAGTATTGCCTTGAGCAGAAAAAGCTCATCTGCTTTTTTACAATTGGAAGCATATTTACAATTGGAAGCATATTTAATACTTGCAGCTCCAAAGGTTTTTCTTTTCATGTGTTTATGTATAGCAATTTTCTGCATCTGTGAATCCTGACTTCACTGTTGCATTTTGACCGGAAGGAGGCAACCCCAGAGGAAGGATTTGTATAGGAGTCACAACTGGAAGCATCACTGGAAAGGCCAAATATTGCTGTGCCTTTACATTGAGAGATACTGAATGATCCAAGTGCCCCTAATTCAGAAACACAGCCTAGGTTGCTTAGCTAGAAATGCTAGGAGCTGAACCTGGGAACTTCCACATGCAAAGCATTTATTCTTCAGCCAACTGATGGCCCATTTTAAAGTGAGAGCAGTAAATCATACCATCAGAAGCAGGGCTACCATATGTGTTGGTCACTTTAGGCACAATGCCTAGGGTCCATGGAAATTTCAGGGCCTACAAAAACAGGATTTTAGGGTCTATGAAAGCATCCCTAGTGGTACATCAAAGTGCTTAGGACCTACAAAAACTTTAATGCAGCCCTGCAGAAGGCACAGAGATGATAATCTCAATCCTACCAACAGAGGACAACCACTACAACAGCATCTTTCCTAGGTAGCCATCCTGCCTCTGCTTTAAAATCTCTAGCAAAAGAGAATTCACCAGTTCCCAAGGCAATCTCTTCTACTGTTGAAAATCTTCTACTGTCAGGAAGTTCTGTCAATGGAATTTCAACCCACTGGGTCTATCAGTGACAGACAAGACTATTTCCACGGTAGGCTGAGTGTTTTGGGCTCATAGAACCTTTTAATTATTTAATTAATGTACTGTCCCCAACACACTAGTGTACCCTGGTAGATGTTGTGGGCAAATTACTTGCATCTAGTGTAAGCTTTATGTTCATGTTGTAAACTGATTTTCAGGGTGAATGAAGAGTTTTAGACCTGATGTGTGAAAATTCCCTATCCTGTTCATTAAATTTGCAGCCATTCCTCAAACTGACTTCTACCACTTGAATATCTTTTAACAGCTCCATCAATCATAACACAAATGTAAGACCTATGCAGATCTTATCAGGACTACCAAAATAATGGGACTCTTGTTTACAAGGTGTCGATGGGGTTTAGAAGCTTTGATAATAATCCCAGACAGTCAATAAATAGAGAGACTTTTACACTGCTGGCAGGAGCCTAGCTAAATTATCTAATCTTGGAAATGACAGACAACACAATGAACTCTGAACTTAATCTCCTCCAAACACTAAGGACACAGCTGAGTGTTTAAAGGGCTATTTAACTCCAGTGTCTATTTTGGAAAAGAAAAAAAAATCAGTGACTGGAATCCTGTTGCTCCAGTTCATTGTTGTCACCATGTTGGCATAGGCAGTGGTAGTGGAAGAAGAGAGGCTGCAGGTAAAGCAGGTAAAGCTGCTGGGAAGGCAAGCAGGTAGGCACAGGCTACCCTGAGTGGACAGATCTTGGCTGGGATACTTGCATACATAGATTTCTCTTCTGCTGGGTATGTTGCTTTTTTCAATGTGACAAGGGTTGGTATTCCTTTCCTTGCTCCACAGCACACAAAGCCTCTCCTTACTGAAAAGACCCTGAAACCATCCTACACAGCCATTCCCAGCTTGGTGGCAAACAGGCAATGGCACAGAATCACCTGGCTATGTCCCCATTGCCAGGCGCAAAATGATGTCATCAGTATTGACATCTGCTGGATTCCTCCAGGGGTGTCAGCACCACTATAAATGCAACTATAGAGAGACAAATGATAAATGTTTGGATATATTTATACTTGAATTGGATTTTTGCCTTTCACTGAATTGAGATCAAGGTCTACAGCGCAATTCTATACAGTGCAATTTAATTCAGTAGGTGTTATTGTCCAATAGTGTATATTGTAGAATCATAGAGTTGGAAGAGACCACAATGGCCATCGAGTCCAACTCCTTGCCATGCAGGAACACACACTCAAAACACCCCCAGCAAATATAAGCAGGAATGGGGAATATCTGGCTTGCCAAGTGCTTTGGCCTACAATTCCTGCATCAGCTCCATTCAGAGATTCAGTGGACTTACCCACTTCAACAAATGCCACTGTTCTCTCTGTGTTTAGCTGCCATTTCCACACTAACTGAAGAGATTTTCCCAGCAATGATGTGTGGTTATGAGCTATCCTTGTTGTAATCCAAAAATATCAGAATGTACCATTAAAAAACACATAATCTTGAGAAAGATGAAAACTGCTGGAAATTGATTAGATCATCACGGCTATCAGCACTTGGGGACTCTCCATGGAGATATTGCTATAGAATAGAGGTAGCCAAAGCATGGCCCTGAAGCCACCCAAAGCTCCTAGATCTGTGTGTGTGTGTGTGTGTGTGTGTGTGTGTACTTCTGGGCATTTTTTTTTTTTGTAACACCCAACAAATGGCTAGAAACTGCTGCAAAATGCATTACTCCACCTCCTGCCTTCCAAGCCCCCACATCTTAAAAACCTGTCAAAACCCTAAAAAAAATTAGAGAAATCAGCCTGAATTGAAACTGGAGGTGACATAAATCAAAACCAAATGATTTTTTTAAAATGGAAAAAAATTATTTCAGAGGTGGGGGGGCTGGCAGGTTTTTAAGGTATATATGGAAGAGCAAAATCATACATTTTTGTGTTTTGCGCTGGTTTTGTATTTTGCATTGGTTTTGATCCAATTTTGGGGAAACAGAAAACGTTTCCTCTTGCAATAGTTAATAAGATTCATTTTCACTTTGTCAAAGAGCAGTGAAACCTTGAGTTGCAAAGCTGTAAGGAAAACATGCAATCCTGCCATATCTTCAGTCATTTTTTTTAACATTAGGCGATTAGCAATCCTCAGTGTTTTGTCATATATTTGAGGAACAACATTGACCATTTCTTTTCCACCGCAATATTTACTTGGCAAGCATATAATTCCATGGTTGCATAACAACCCTGAATCAACCAAGAAGGAAGGAAACTATGTAGTTATAATAAAGAGGAACTCAAAACTGCTCTGTAGATGGAGTGCTTTTGAAAAATTCTAGGAAGTTTGTAATGTAAACTTCACGTATTTTGTTGATGAATTTGATAGAAAGTTTGTGCTGCCAGGAAATTCCTCCTAGTGTTTTGTCTAAATCTTTATTTCTTGTAACTTGAACTAAACACTAGGAGGAGCCTTCTTGAGAGAACAGGCTGACTCGGAAGGTGATTCTTTCTCCTTTGTCAGAGATTTTTAAGGAGCAGTTGAATTGTCATATAGTGGAAGCATGACAGCACAGATATACCTCAGTTACCAAATCCATTCCTTCTTTAATATAAAATTTGACACCAGTGGCAGGCATAACATGGAAAGAATAGGAATAGATTCCTCTATCAAAAAAGGAAGAGCAGTAATTCAGTGTGTTTCAGCAAACTTTCTATACAAAATTAACAATATGGACTTGTGAAATGAAACAACCAGTTCAGGTGAGCTGAGCAAAGAAAAACACAGTGAACCTACTAGAGATGATTTGGACTTTTCTTCCAAAATTCATCCAGGACTGACTTTTCCTTTCACTAGCCTCCACTTTCTTATGGCTTACATATTGGTGGCCAGACTTATAGAACTACGCTCTTTTTTTTTGTTTTAACATGTTAGGAGTTGCTGATGAGGCAGGCTTACCTGGTCTCTCTTTTTCTTTCTATTTTGCTGTTCACAATGAGAGATTCTGGAGGCAGCTGCTGTTTACCTTACCAATTGTAGAAGGCACATGTGGCTACAGAAGAATTGGCTGGATTAGAATCTTGCTCTTTCCCAGCACACACTTTGTTATTTGGATTGTTTACTGCAGACACACTGCTGCAGCCTGAGAAAAGAATATGTTTCTCCAGCCCTTCTTTACCATCCTCCCAGGGCTGGTGCTGCTAAAAACTTCCAGCTAGAGAGTGGAGGAAGAGAAGGTAGAGGGACTGAGCAGGTATAAAAAGACTTTATAAAAAAGAGCTTCACTATCAGAGTCTTTGTTAACTAAGGTATGCCTGTGGTGGAGTTGGCACATGAACAGGAGTGGGGACTACAGGACCTCTGAGGTACCTACCAGCTTTTTGATTCTGTAATTCTACCCACTTCTTTCACTGGAAGAATTGTCAGAATGTTTAATAGGAAGATTTGCTGAGTGTGGTGTTGGTATTACTAACTGAATATAAATTGGCCTCATTCTAGACCTTCTGTGGTTATTAAACATGGCAAAGGGCCATTTTGCATATTATTATCTGAGGTGTACACAAATGTATGTTTGCAAACATGGGTGTCATCCAATTACTTACAGCTTGGAAGTGGTAATCCCAAGAGCTTTCCCAACTTCTGGAAATATCTGTCAAAGATTGCAACTTACTTGCTATTGCATATTGTCATATGTACACTCTGGGCTTGCTTACTTTATTTTGTTGAATGAAGTCTAGTTATCTTACCATTTGGAAAGCACCTGGATTTGCTTTATCTTTTGAAATCTTTTCTGAAATGTTCTGTGAAAACCAGACAATTCAGGGGCTAGATATTTTATTAAAAACCAATATTGACTGTTCTTTTTTGGGCAATCTTCTTTAGGACCCTGGCAATTGAACACTCAAGAGCTGCTAATAAAGGAGGTTAATGGGCAATGAGTAACACAATTGCCTTGTTGCTGTTTCCCTTCTCAGTCTCTCTTGTCATCATCATCACTTGTTTGAGTGGTGGATTACACTGAGTAGATTAGATGCAGTGATCCTCTTAAATTGCGCCACACTGCTGGCACCACATGCTAAACTGCTGCCAAAAAAATACAGAAAGCTTATTTGCTCATTCAACAATTTCAGTTCCAGATGTGGACGCCCACCAGTGCTGCTAATAGTCCTGTTCTCAGAAGAGAAAAAGAAAGGCAATTAATTTTGGCAGGGGCCTTTGATGTTTGCTTGTCCTTGCCACTCTTAGTACTACCTGTGCTACACTTAAAACACATTTTTAAAAAACAGTCAAAGGTAGACACTGCAATGAGGTTACTGTGCAATATTTTGCTCATGGCACAATTTTCTGATGGTTTGTACCTTGGAGACAGTGTGATGTCCTTTGATGATGCTCAAAACTTGCTGCTTGATGCAGCTACCTCACTCTGCCTAATGGTAGGGATAGCTCTGAGATTTATTTGTTTTTTCCCCCGGGAGATTTCTATGCCGTATTTTAGCTGAAATTGTTCCCAAGACAGTTTAGAAATAAAATAAAAAGATGAGGAAATCGGGATCTGCTTTGGTCAGACATCACCTGGAATGCTATGTCCTGTTCTGGGCACCACAGTTCAGGAAAGATATTGACAAGATGGAACGTGCCCAGAAGAGGGTGAGCAAAATGGAGGAAGATCTGGAAACCATGCCCTATGAGGAGTGGCTTAGGGAGCTGGATATATTGAGCCTGGAGAAGAGAAAGTTAAGAGGTGACATGATAGCTATATTTAAATATTTGAAGGAATGTCATAGGGAGGACAGAGCAAGCCTGTTTTCTGCTTCTCCAGAGACTAGGGCCCTTTCCGCACCTTACCTTCTTCTAGTGCTGGGGTGCGAGGATCGCGCAAGCAGCCTCCGGCGAGAGGCTCTCGTGTCCACACTCCGCACGAGCTGCCTGCTCATGCGAGAGCCCCACCTCTTCCTTCCGCAGTGTTGCCTGGGACAGGAAGTGGGACCGGCGTGGCTCTGGGGGCTCCGCACATCAGGTAAGTGCACACAGGCCCTGGGAGCAATGTGCGATTGCACACCATTTTTGGCTTCTAGCTGAAAATGAAAAGGTGCGTGATCGGCGCCTGCCGGCCCCTGGAGCGTTGCGTGATTGTGAGTGCGTTGTGCAGATTGCTCCTCACAATCACGCAACGCTTCAGGCCCTCTTTCGCATGGAAAATGCCATGCGAAAAGGGCCTAGAACATGGAGCAATGGCTTCAAACTTCAGGAAAAGAGAATCCATCTAAACATTAGGACGAACTTTCTGACAGTAAGAGCAGTTTGACAGTGGAAAACACTGCTGCCTGTAGTGTGGTGGAGTCTCTTTCTTTAGAGGTTTTTAAAGAGAGGCTGGATGACCATCTTTCAAGATGTTTTTATGGTGTATCCCTGCATGGCAGGGTGTTGAACTCTACACCTCTTGTGGTCTCTTCCAACTCTATGATTCTAGGACAAATGAATGAGCCTGCTCTTAATACAAATGGACCACAGCTTAAGCACACACAGATGCAAAGATGCAGCAGCCTTGGTCAACTTTATTTCTCAAAAGAGTTAGAGAAACCCCTTAGAAGGCTCAGTGGAAGGCAATGGCAAACCACCTCTGAGTATTCCTTGCCTAAGAAAACTATAAGGCCAAACTGATTTGAAAGCTGATTGCATCAAATTTATAAAGCTACAGCCAGCATGTCAAGGTTCACGAGGGCAGGGCTTGGACTCCAGAACTTGCTTCAAAACCAGCGCTGCCATGGAACTTTGCTGTGGAACAGCATGACTTTCCTTTATTATTGAGTAAACCACCGCCAGACTACACATTTGTAAAAATTAAGGGTAAGGGTTGTTAACAGAGTGCATGTGAATTTCATGCAGGCTTGAGTCCCCTTACAGCCTGTAACAGCTGAAAGCTTCCATGGGAGTGGGGCAATGAAAACACACAAGATTTTACTCTGAATTTTGTAGGAGGTACCCAATCTGTTGAGCCTATTTTGGGGTGAAATTCACCTTAGAAGAGCAACACCTAGCTTTTCTAATACTCAGACTAAGCCCAGTACTGATTCACCACTGCATGGACATGGAAGTCACTGGCTGACGGTTTATGTTAGAGAATAAACACTTAGTGTTTAGTAGTGGATAATGCTGGTGGATTTGATGGAGGCAATTCTCTAACTTGGGAACCCTCTGAGGGCCAAAAACTTTTTAAAAAATTGATTGAACTTTTATTCAATATTTACTTTAATTTAAATCTATTTTTATTCAATATTACAATGAGCTGTGCTGAGTCCCATTTTGTAGAGGAAAATGGGATGTTAATTCAGTAAATAAATAAAATAATTCCATTGTTCTTTCTTTTCTTCTTCTTCCCTTTTTGCATGCAGTTGAACAAAAAAAATTGTAGTTGGAAAAAAATGTGGAGTTGCAAAGCTAATAGAGGGGCAGCTGGAAAAATATGAACACGTTAACATGTATGTGTTTATTAATACTTTAAGTGAGGGGAAATGTCAAGGAGGGCATGTAACACAAACTATGCAAAGTTCTGTTTGAATTGCCTAAGCCATACTAAAACAACATGTTTTTGGTCAAAACTCCACCTTCACCTTCTGGCAGCCAAATGCTTTGTACTAGCCTTATAAATATTCTGGAAGGCAAGCAGGGTCAGATGCTATAGCAGAGCTTTTCAAACTTTTCATGTTGGTGGCACACTTTTTAGACATGCATCATTTCACAATACAGTAATTCAGCAAGGAATTCAATAAGTGGAGGCAGCCCCTCCACCCGAACCTGACCCATTACCACCACTGCCATCACCTCGGCCCACTTCCTCGGCCCACAGTAGCTACGGTAGTGGTGAGAGAAGCAGCCTCTTCACCCGAGCCTGGCCCGCCATTGCAGTGGGAGAGGCAGCCCTCCACCTATTATGTTCGTGCAACACACCTACACACTGCCGCCGACACACTAACATTTCACGACACACAGTTTGGAAAGCTCTGCACTATAGGAAGGCAGAGGAAGGCAATGGCAAGTTGACTCTCAGCATTCCTTGCCTGATAGCATTTCCATACTACACTGTTATAGTGTTATTATTCCACTTTCAACATCCTATGGAATCCTGGGGTTTGCAGTTTAAGGAAAGGCATTTAGAATTCTCAGCCAATGAGTTCTTTGGCCTGAGTAAACTACAAATTCCACAGAATGTTGAAAGTAGAATTATAGCATTATACAGTGTAAGGCGGAAATGGCCTAAGGAAATACTATGATATTCCTGAGGTTGCTGTAAGATGACAGGCAACTGGAAGGCACATGTGCACACCCACATTCACACCTTAGGCCTGTCTTGCACCCTGTGTTCCTTCTTCTTCAGCTTATGCAAAACAGCTTGTCTGGCGTCCCATCGATAAAACAGTTGGTGAGTCTGAAGCAAAAGGAACATATGTTTGCAGTTGAAGGAAGAAGGCAGATTCGTAAATAATTTGATTCTGGACAGTAGATTAAGAATTACTGGCTCCTTGGAAGGAACCACCATTCATCCAGATCACAAGCAATTAGCACTGTTTTTCAGCACTTTTTTTTAAAAAAAGTGTAGGATGTCTGATAGGGCATTTGTGCTGCTTGAAAATTGCTTTTAGAAAGCCCTAAGGAACTTGAGGCTTTCTAAAAGCACCCTCCTTATGGACGAATAATAATAATTAGCTGTGAAATTTACTGTGGAGGTAATGGGGATTGCTGTGAAGGTGATGGACTCTTTCTAAATGGGGGCAGAAATCCAGCCCAGACTTTGCATAGCAAGGCTTCTGAAATAGCAGTGCAATGCAGTGGGTATGCCTTGTTGCCTTCTGTATTTAAAAGAATTGGCAAGAGTGTTCTGTGCTTCATGTAGTAAGTATTTATTTATTTATTTATTTGATTGATTGATTGATTGATTGATTGATTGATTTAAGACATTCAGTCCATTAGGGACCCTAAGGTGATGCATAACAGATAAAAACACTTAAAAACTAACAGGTGAACATTTTAAAAATTAAAAACATATCTTAAAAGTAAATTAAATCAACAGTTAAAACATAGAGAAATTTCAAGGACCAAAGGCCATGTGTTATAGTACAGTCCTAGCTGTATACTGGCAGCTCAAAAGAAATGAAGTCTGACTAAATTTCTCTGACAGGGAATTCCACATTCAGGGTGTTACTACAGAAAAAGTCCCACCACCAACTTAGCCTCATGGATTGTTAGACTTATAACAGGAGCATCTCAAATTTTGACTAAGTTCGTGTGGGAAGAGGCAGTCTTTCAGATATGCTGGCCCAAACCATTTAGGGCTTTGTAGGTCAAAACTAGCACTCTAAATTGACCTTAAAAGCAAACTGGGAGCTACTGCAGTTACTGATGAGACTGATATTATATAGTTTCTCAAATGCACACCTCATCTGCAGTAGAGGTGAACACGTCCCCTTTGCAAGCAAACACATTTAACTCAATGGCAGTGTGTGAGTTGTGTACTGCTACCTCTGATTAGAATGTTATAATCAATAGCTAATATCTATGTATTTCTAACAACAGCAAATTGAGAAGATCATGGAACTCACAGATTTGTATTTAGTTTTTCTGTTTATATAGGCTTCCTTTCCCCGCACCCCCTCAGGTACTCAAGGTAGTGTATATTGTTTTTATTCTTCCGACAACTCTGTGAAATGAATTGGGTTAGAAGAAAAGAACTGGCTCAAGGTCAGCTTCTGAATTTCATACCAGCCTCATCTAGGTACTCTGATGGATTTGCTTGTGTATCACCACTGTACTGCACCAATAGTTCTTCACAATTGCACAATTGCTCACTCACTCAACACAAACACAAGAACTCTAGGACAGCAGCATCTTTGACCACAGGGATTACATTGTGTAATATCCAAGGGCTATGAGTCTGATGAAAAATATAAGGTAATCTTTATTTGTGGACAAAGTGAGTGGAATGAAGCAGGATTAGAAAAAGTGTCTCAGATAATTCTTGTCCTGTACATATGTACATGTCACAACTTATTTTCCCCATTTATACACAATTCGTCCTCCTACAAACTCAGTATGAATTGTGGGAAGGTTATCTGATTTTACTTTTAAAACCACCCTGTGAAGTACATCAGCTTGAGAGTAAAACTGGGAAAACTCCCAGAATACCTAAGTGGCCATGACTGGCAAAGGATTATGGGAATTTAAGTCCAAACATGACTTTTCCAAGTTCTGACTGAGTGTTTGTCTGTTTGTGTGACAGGCCCAAGGTGATCCAGTGAACTGCATGACTGAGGAGGCATTCGTAGCCACATCTCCACCCACGCTTCATGTCTGACAGCTGTAACAACTGCCCCACAGGATCTCCCTTTGCATGGCTGAATCAACAGCTCAGCCAATACACATTTGGTTGTGTTGTAAACTATAGTGATGAAGTGATAACTACTCTTCAAAAGAGTGCTAGATGGAAGTTTGCAATTCATGCTCAGGTGTTGCAACACTTACATTCTAAATGTTACAACAGCCTGTTTGTAATATCTCTCAAAATAACATTGACTAGTGTGAAGAGAAATAGAGTCATAGAATCATAGAAGAGTTGAAAGAGACTGCAGGGGCCATCGAGTCCAACTCCCTGCTATGCAGAAACACCCATCAAAGCATTCCCAACAGATGGCCATCCAGCCTCTGCTTAAAAACTTCCAAAGAAGGAGACTCAACCACACTATGAGGCAGCATATTCTCCTGCTGGACAGCTCTGACCATCAGGAAGTTCTTCCTGAGGTTCAAGTGGAATCTCCTTTTCTGCAGCTTGAATCCACTGCTCCTTGTCCTAGTCTCTGGAGTGGTAGAGAACAAGCCTGCTCCCTCCTCAACATGACATCCCTTCAAATATTTAAACATGGCTATCATGTCCCCTCTTAACCTTCTCTTCTGCAGACTAAACATACCCAGCTCCCTAAGGTGTTCTTCATAGGGCTTGGCTTCCAGACCCTTCACCATTTTGGTCGCCCTCCTCTGGACACATTCCAGCTTGTCGACATCCTCCTTGAATTGAGGTGCCCAGAACTGGACATGGTATACCAAGACTCCTAGAACCTTTTCACACATACCTAGATCCTTTTCACACGTATTGTGTGAAATTCTCCTTTTCATACTGCTAACTTACAGTGGGAAATGATTACCAGATATCTCGGTGATGTTTGCCCCAATCCAACCAGGGTCTATACACACAGAAAAGTACTTCTGTGTACATATTTATAGATAGATAGTGAATATTTCATGTAATCCCATACTACATGCACAATTCCCCACTTACTTCAACAATGGAGGTTGTTTATGCATGCCCCCCCCTTTGAACGCATGAAATCTCACTACCTTTTTTTCAGAAAGGGAAAAGGGAGAGAGGGGAATAGATTCAGTTTTCCCAAAGTGTAATTGCTGTTTGATAGTGGAACAGACTGCTTTGGAGATGATAGACTCTTTTTGGATGGACTTCTTTCAGGAGTGCCGTAGTTGTGTTTTCCTGCATGGCAGGGGGGGTTGGACTGTTACCCTGTTTACTACGGGTCCCGTGAGGGACACCTAAATGTGCTCACAATTAAACAAGTTGGGGAAATTAGTCAAAGAGCACAAGCTAACAATGCGAGAGGCAGGGCAACACAGCGGAATCTTTTACCCAATGTCTACGGGGTCAGGCCAAGTCAAGAAGCAAACGAGATTTTAAGAATAATTGTGATCTTTATTAAAATACAGACAAACAGTGTATGCAGCACATTCACACAGATAACTATAGAAAATAAAGGTTGGAGTGGGATAGAGGGAATTTTAAGAGGGATTGTTGATTTGGGTGATACTACACCTGTCCTGAAGCCCGGGTAGATAACTGCGAAGATTCGAAGCTGCGTAGTCTCAGTTCATGGGACTGAGGGGAAGGCTTGCCCAGCAAAATGGCAGCAGGACGGGATGGAAATCAGGAGCGATCCAAGGAAGGTCTCGGAACCAGGGGTTTTTATAGGGAGAAATGTGACCACAGGCTATCCCATACTTGGGGAAAAACAATGAGTTTGGGGCTGGAGACAAAGCCTCCGAAAGGTCAGAATTTAGCATGATTGAGTTAAGTTCGAATTGACAAAGAAGTAGACAGTATGCAAATGCGCAGTGCTTGACAGTTGAGTATCCAGCTTGTCAAGTTGCCTGCTCGGGGCAGGGAGTTCTTTGTAAGTAATGTGCATATATAATAGCATGTTTGCCGGGAGGTCTCCTAAAGTGGCGATCTGGCTATATCTGGCCTGCCTGGGTAAGGAATGGAATGTCCAGCGATTATGGCCATGCCTAGTTTCGTGCTTGTCCGGTGGCCTCACAAACACGTGAAGAGGGATGGTGGAAGAGAGCCAAATTATTGATATCAAAATGATATCTATTTCACCTTAAGCACAGGCTTAGGAACTGCAGTAACAGGACTAGATGGCCTTTGTGGTCCCTTCCAACTCTATGATGCTATATCCCTTAGAAATGCTCCAATAGGTTTCCCAGCTTTCATCTACTTCTTAATATGGCCCACGTATTGTTTAAATTACAAAGTAGTTGCAATAGACCAGAGCAGAGAATGTATGGCTTTTCTGATGTTGGACTGCAGCCCCCATCATCTCTTACATCACTGGTTGTGCTGCTGAGGGCTAATGGGAATTGCTGTCTGACAACCTCTGGGGGTTATACATTCCCCGCCTATGCAGCAAGGGAGAATTGACTGGCTGAAACCTAGGGGAGGCTTGATCTGTTGACTCTGGCTCTGATGTCTTTGTCTATTGGGCTGTAAAGCTATAGAGTAGAGTAACTTTGGGCAGGTTGTATAGGCTTGCAGATTTACAGAATTACTGCATGTCTGGGTAAGCAGCACCCCCAGGAGCTACTTAGCTGTGAAAGTACCACATTGCTGTATTAGAATAATACCTCCAGAGCTGTCATAGTCCAGCAAGAAAATGCCGGTGCCCTCTCGTGTAATATTTGCAACAGGTCCATTCCTTGGCCTGGCGAAGTTTGTTGGAATGGACTAGATGTGGATCATCCATCCCAGGTTTTTCTATTGTGAATCTCTGAAGACTAGAACCATTGGCCCAAGGCCTTAGACAGGGAAGGAACAAGCTAGCATCTTCTAAGTCTCCCCGGAGTCCACAACCCTACTTTTGAGAACTTAGCTGAAATGTAACCTCTTGCCTGATCTACAGGCAGTCTGTGGACTCTGAAATTTTCTGCTTGGAGTACACACATGGAGTTGAGGAGTGCTGCTGGAGCAATCCCACACCAAGGAGTACAGCAACTGTTCCCAACCCTGCTGGCCTCCCAATACTCTCCAACCGTCCTAGTTTAGCAGGAACAGTCCCAGATAATCCTCTGCTGTCCTACTTTCTCTGTTGGTTTTCAGATGTTCTGATTCCTCTATCCTTCTCCATCCTCAGTGGTTTCCACTCAATTAACTCAGCCAGAGAGAAAGGAGGAATGGAATCTTTGCCTTCACACTAGGCTAACTTGTTTTATTCTGCCCCCCTTCACTTTTTTTCAGGGTTTCCTGAACTTGGTGAGGAAAAACATACAAAACTACTATTTTAAGCACAGAAACCATGGAATTTATATAATTCCATGGTTTCTGTGCTTAAAATAGCAGTTTGTATGTTCTTCCTCACTAATAACTTCTATTTTTATATTTCTTAGCCACATCATTTTGAAAGCACTCTTATGTTGCTCAACCACATGTGTCCCAATTTTCACCTATGAAGTGCTGGATGGTACACAACAATGTTAGGTTATAGTCCCCATCATCCCCAACCACTATGGCCAATGGCCAGCTCTTATAATCACATGACCATTGGCCATGGAGACTGGGAATTATGGACATTGTAGTCCAACCTACTTGGAGAGACCCAGTTGTCCACTTGTGATGCCGTTGGTCACCATGGCCAATGGCCAGCTCCTACAACCACATGACCATTGGCCATGCAGGCTGGGAATTATGGGAATTGTTGTCAGCACACCTAGAAGGTCTCAGGTTGCCTATGTTGTGACACTAAAGATCTATGAACACTGCAGGTGGGCACCCATGGCATGCAATTGACATCAGACAAGTGTTTATACAGATAATGAAAGACTTTATTGGAGATAATAACAAGTAATGTAGTGCTAAGATCCAGTGTGGCATATTAGTGGCTTGGGGACCTGGGAGATCCAGGTTCAAATTCCCACTGAGACATGAAACTTTCTTGCAGGTCTGAAGCAATTATTTTCTGTCTCAGCCTGACCTACCTCATCAGGTTCCTGTCTTGGTAAAATGTGGAAGAAGGAGAGTTAATAAACAAAACAGAGGATATTAATATAACTAATACACAATTTTATCAGATGATGAGACCATATCAGAGACTGGCAAGAAGATGAAAGGGATTTTCAATCTGTGATCTATCAATTCCTATTATCCAGGGATAACCTAGATCTCAAGGGAAGTTACTCCTTGTTGAAATTTTATTATTCTTGTTGTTGTGTGCCTTCAAGCCATTTCCAACTTATGATGTCCCTAAGGGGAACCTATCAGAGGGTTTTCTGGGGCTGAGAGTGTGTGACTTATGGAAGGTCACCCACCTGGTTTCTATGGCTGAGTGGATAGTCAAACCCTGGTGTCTAGGGTTGTATTCCAACTGCCTATGGTGGCCCTAAGGTGAACCAATCACTGGGTTTTCTGGGACTGAAAGTCTGTGATGGCCCAAGGTCAGCCAGTGGGCTTCCATGGCCCAGTGGGGAATGGAACCCTGGTCTCATCAGTGCTCCAACCACAACATCATGCTGGCTTTCTGTTTCTTCTTGCTTTGTTTAAATGGGGAGTTGGCTCATAGCTTCTACCAGATTCTTAAAGGGTCTATGACTCAAGGAAGGTATGAACAATTGGATTAGATAGATTGATCATAAAATGTCCGTCTTTCCTACACATGTAAGAAGGAGAACCTAATCTCAGCCCATTAATGGTAATCTCTGAAGTGGGACATGTATACATTCCACAGTGTATCTCTCTCTGAGGACAGGGACTGGCACTGAGCCAGAACAAAGCTACTCCTCTATGTCTCTCAGATCTCCTAGGTAATGGATGAATCATGCCTTTAGTTATTATTTTGCCATAGTTAATTATTTTATAATCCTTGAACTTTTGTCAGCTATTTCCAATAAACTCGAAGTTAATACTTAATCTTTTCCTTACATATCTAATCCCAAGACAGTAATGGTTACTGTCAAGGTATCCTTTCATCTGTGTTTGTGTGACATCCAGTGGCTGGATGGATCAGTCACAAGCTTGTTCTCTTAGGTTAATTATGTAAGAGGATGTTCTGCATGTACAGATATTATTTAAACTAACATTTGATAATGTAGCATGTTGCTGATGATCTACATCCATGGCTGATTCAAGGATTTGCAGCAAGGATTATCTCAGAAATTTTGATTTTGTTATATTCTAACTAGGGTTTGTAGGTCTGTTCAGATTCCGGCTTCACTAGTAACAAACACATTCATTACATAGTCAGGCTAGTTTATGATCTGCCATTTGGATTAACACTGTCATTATATTGTTTTTGTTTACAAGGCCTCCTGGCTTAGGGTTCTAGCACTTACAAACCTGTCCAGCTGGAATCCCTAGATATAGGGAGGCAATCTGGCACTCTCCAGATGTCTGAGACTGAAACTCCCATAATCATTGACCATTGGCCATCTTAACTGGAACTAATGGGAGCTGTAGTCAAAAATA
Source organism: Ctenosaura bakeri (assembly GCA_948474755.1). Lineage (NCBI taxonomy): Eukaryota > Metazoa > Chordata > Lepidosauria > Squamata > Iguanidae > Ctenosaura > Ctenosaura bakeri. The sequence goes on from CAOLHI010002322.1 coordinate 154,225, forward strand.
GCTGTAGGGTAACAAATTAGCTACTCTCAACAGTTAAACTACACCACATTTAGTATTTTAGCCTTTAAATTGATAGAATAGTTCATTTAATCTTTACAGACCGATCATATATAGATATCCTTCATAGGTAATGAGTTCAATATGGCTTACTTCTAAGCAAGTGTGTATATATTGGAGCCTTAAGTGATGGGAAGGGGTGCTTTACAGATGGGAGCTAGGCACATATTTATTTTATTTTATTGAGAACATTCAAAAAGAAAAAGAAAGTATTACAAAGTTTTATTTGAGTAGTAGATGGCAGCTTTTGCTAATCAAATTATAAATTATTTCACTCTGCCTTCAGTACCACCATAAATCTGTTATCCACTGTAAATCCTAATTAATTTTTGAAAAAAAAAAACTACCTAAACCTAATATCAGATATTTTCATTTCAGACCCAAGTTCAATATTGGACCCAAGTCCAATATACTGTGTTATAAGCACAGTATTTTTCCACTGAAAGTTCTCTTAACAGTTTGAGGATTTATTAATTAGTGAATACAGTACTTCGGTCTCACTGTAATTGTTTTGCTAAATTAAGCATTTTTCGCTCGATAACATTGGTGGATACCAAAAACATAATATCGTCCCTATCAGCCTTGCAGTTAGGTCATGTCAGTCTTGACTGTAATGGGTCTTATAGGGGACATGGCATTTTGATGGTAATGTGCCCTGCTTTATTTGCATCATATTCGGCTGATGGCCTCACTGCCCCAAATCGTGTATTTTAAACATAATTCCTACAAAGATGCATCTTAGAGATCATAATGAAAACCAGCAAACCAACATATCATGTTGACCTTTGCACATTTTGTGGCATTTCCCCTAACATGATCTGTTTCCTTGTTTTGTGTGTGAAATTTTCTTAAGGCAACAGGAAAGACCTGGGCATGGAAAATGTGACTTTATTCTATTTGGCAGTAGGGAGTCAGAACTTGATGTCAAAGTTAAAAGAAATGATGCTTTTAAACCAGCCTCTGCTTCTTTTTCAGTCCAGGAACACATCTTTTAGTTTTATGTAGAGCATGGGGAAGTTACTTTTTTGTTCTATGACTCTCAGAATGTGCTAGCCAGCATGGTCAGTGGCCCTTCTAGGTGGGGGTTCTGGGAGTTGTAGTACAACCCCCCTAACATTTCCAGGCTTTATGGTTGTATTAAAATAAATATCCAGCATTTTAACTGATTCATTCCATGTTACATTAAAATAGGTGGGTATGAAATAGATCTGGCTTCAGGGAAGACAACTAAGTCTGGGGTCATAAGGAAAAGGTTACTCGAGCAGGCAGGATAACAACAGCTGTGTCACACTTGTGGACTGAATGTCTTCAGGACTCGCAATGTCAAATCAGGATTTGCTTTCTCTTTTCTAATTTTGCTGGTGAGTGAGTCTTTCATTCCGGTTATAATAAAAGAAGGTGGTCCTCTCTTTCTTGGCTAGAACAGTTATAGCGTTTTACCATGGCTGCGACCGTCAGTCCTAATGCAGATGGATTTTATGTGGAAGAAAACAAAGATAATGTATATGAAACTGTCCTTGGTGAGATTAAATATTTGGAGCTGCCCCTAGGAATCACTTTAGGGTAAGTATCGTATTGCCAATAATGTATTTTAATCTGCTTCTTTTGGTTTTTTTGTAAAATGTTCAGAGCAATTACACCATTCTTTCGTATTTTATTAGAAGCAGATCTGCTCCTAAACCAATCAGTACCGATCAACCTCCTGAAGCTGCAAACACATTCTTTGATTTCAATTAAGCATATTAGTGGTATGAAAAGCATTTAGTTTTGGTATGTTAAAAGGCTGTTCTTAAAAAACTGTTTCCTCTCATCCCCATCCTGTCTGAAATATATAGTGGAGTTATCTGTCCTGGGACTAGCTTTGTGGTTGTGAACAGATTTTACTAATGGCTGAACTGTTGATTTATGACAATGTATGTTTATTTCTATTATGTCTCCTTTGTTTTGTTTCAGAAACAAATTTTGTGGGGGAGGGGGTTGCATTTCATATATAAATTGGCTATTAAACATATGCATGCTTCTAGATAAGGCCACATAGTGAAATATAGAATTATCTGACATTCATAATAGCAAATTAACTTACCCTGTGTTAAAGTATTATTGGCAAATAAAAAGAAGAAAAATATCTTTATATTTTCTTAGTCATAAAGCGTATTAGATTACATGTCACCATGTTCAAGTTTATTTATAGTATCTGATGGAATATTTTAAAATAGCATGGCTGTACTGGTATCAATTTACAAAGATGATTACACTGCAGTAACTATGTATCATTATAAGGAAGTCATAGCTTAAAGACACTTCATTTTTCCTGTAACATGTCCATCATCCCATAATGTAAATAAGGTGGCAAAGCATTTTTGTATCTGTTACCATGTCTGATTCTGCATAAAACTGTTTTAGAATTAAGAAAGGGCTGCAGAAGCAATGGTTACATCCTTTTTATTTAGCAAGGATGGGAGTTCTTAATCTTTCCCTTCTACGCAATTTTTCTGTTTCCTAGCATTCCCCTTTGCCTCATTTAGATAGAGACCCTGGTTGACAAGTTGAGTCAGGTGGATGTAGGACTTTGAAATATCTTTTCTTACACATACACATATACAGAGGAAGTTAGTTAGGTACACACATTGAATGTGGATCTTTCTGTAAGTAAAAGCAAACAATTCATATGCAAGATGGATATCTCAACAGGCTTAGACAATCTCCTTGGTTTGCAAAATTACAAAAATCTTTTGGAGAAGGGAACCCCAAAATATTTTGGTGAGGACTGATATGGAATGTGATTACCTGGGGCAGGGGTGTAATGGAATGGAATACCTTGGGAAAGGATATCTTTTGTGGCTGGCAGCAACCCTGAAAAAAGAACTGTGATTGTTTTGTTGCAGATTTCACTGGTACTTTGTAATCTTTTTCTAACTAAAGGTGACACTATACCACTTTTTAAGCTAAGGGTTTCTTTAAGGTGAAAGGGCATATCAAATATTTTTCTGTATGCTTTTTTGTGGTTAAAAGTTGCATTTATTTATTTAATTTATATTCCACCTTCCTTCCAATCTGGGACTCGAGGTGGCTTATAGCATACATTAAAACAACACACAACTAACATAATTTACAATGCAATTTTTTTTTAAAAAAAATCCTCTTTAAAACACAAATTTAAAACTGTTTTAAAACACATGTACAGTAAATCATAGTCATGAAGATCTCTATTGCACACTGCACTGGGGAGTCCTGGTGGGCTGAGAGGTGATACAATAATTATTAAAATAAAATAAAAGTACAACACCTGCATTAAAAGACTCTTCTGCCGTAACCAGATAACAGCCCTTTGAGTGGAAGCATAGGTCTGTGAAGTGTAGCAGTTACTGACAATACACTGGACAGATCAAACTAGCATTCAGATCAACTTAAAGCTAGCCATGATAATAAATTGATTATTTTCTATGACACTAAGCATAAGAAGCCAATGCAATATCTTTTTGGGACAGCAATTTTAACATTTGTTTATTAATTACATTTCTATTCTGCCATTCTGCCAGTGGCTCTCTTCCTCCCCACTTCATCTTCACAACAATCCTGTGAAGCAGGACAGGTTGAGAACAGTCAGCTCAAGATCATCCAGTGAGTTTCTTTTGCTAAGTGAGAGCAGAACTTGGGTCTCCCAAGTCTGAGTCTAGCACCTTTTCTGTCACAGCACACTGGCGCTTTTCAAACCCACTTCCCCCCTCTCCATTTATAACCCCTCAGCTCCATTAGTGATTCATTTTTAAATGGCATCTTAAGCTGATCTGGAAGCCCAACTAAAGAAGAATGTATTCTGTAAACACTCAGAAGTGGCCTGCTATTTTTTTTATTTCAGATAGGGAAAAGATTAACACATACATTTACATAACTAGGTATCTCACATCTAGAATCCAGTATAATGTAGTGCTTCTCAAACATCCCCCTGCCCCACACTCCAGATAACCTGAACATTCCTGAGGGTCTTGATCACATTTTTTTTGCTCTGTAAAAAAGAATTGAATAATTAATATTCTAATACTGTTTTTAATACAGTGCTTCAGTGAGTTTCAAAATCAGTGCTATATTATGTAAGTCTTAATGTGTCCCAATTTAGTCCACTTAAAAAGCTCATTTAACTTTTAACTTCATAGTAGAAAAAAATCTGTGGCCTGCAAAGTTGCATTATGAAAAATTATGGGTGATAGTTCTGGCCTTTGCTCACGTTTGATAACTCAGCCTCAGTTCAAAATCGGCTCAATCTCTGTTAGGGAAAATGGATCAAGTGCACTCTTTTGCAGTCCTTCTGTGGACCACCAGAATGGAGCCTGCAGACTACCAGTGGCTAGGGACAATTTGGATGTTTTATTGCTTGTAGCAAAGAACTATATTGTGCTCCCCTTGCTGCATGTAGAAAAGCCATCTTGCACTGGCTGTTGTACTTTCCATACTGGCATTAGAAGAATATCCACCACTACAACTCAAGGTAGTCAGCTAGTTTAGAGAGTGCAGACCCAAGCTACGTGACACATAGTTTCTTCCCTATGCTTTGCTGCCAAAACTCCAGTATCTGCCATATGAGGCAGCTGTTTTCACCCCATTTAACAGCAGGGCCAGTCCTACTATAGGCTAATGAACCATGGTCTTCAAAACTCTTGTTAATGGTTAGCATCTCTGTCTAGGACTGTGGAGACCGAGAGTCAATTCTCTGCTTGCCCCTGAGGCTCCCTGGGTAGCCTAGCTATCTCACAGGATTGTTGTAGAAAAGCATAATAGATACATATATAAATAAAACAATGACATATGGAAATAATTCTTTATGGTGTAGCATTGTCTGTATTTGGCATTTCTCCATAGTTCTGTTTCTAACTTTTCTATGTTCCATATATTAAGTGCCATACAATTAAAACATTCTTCTAAAAATCACAGCCATTGTTACAAATCAAAAGATAAGCCTAGATGGCGTGCCTTAAAATTCATAGTAGCTACGACTGGTTCATATAACACAAATATGTTGCTTGAAATAAACTAGCTTGCAGACAGTATCTTAAGAATGCTAGTACTGTCAGTTTATTTTGCAGTCTACAAGAACTGTGCATGCCCCATGTGCATGAAGTTCCCTCTTTGGTGTGCGTGTGCGCACGCACATGTGTTTTAGGTCCTGTAAATGAAAGGGAACATTCTTAGGGTGCATCTACACTGCATAATAACAGCAGCTTGATACCACTTTAATTGCCATGGCTCTATCTTATAAAATCCCCAGATATATAGTTTGGTAACTATTTAGAAAACATCAAGGTAACCTGCAAAGAGACAGACTGAGGAATGAATCAGTTTAATTATGCAGTGTAGACAGATGTTCGGATTACTTGAGAACTGCAGTATGGAGAAGTGGACTACCGGTTTCTTAAAGAGAATCCCAAATCCTTTACCAAACTACAAATACCAAGATTCTATAGGATGGCGCCACAGCAGTTAAAGTGGTACCAAACTGCTATGATTGTGCAGTGTAGATACATCCCAAGTTTTTTAGGTCGATCTGAAACAGTAGTGTTCACTTCTAGAAACTGTTTTCATCACCAGTATGCAGACCGTAGAACGTGGGAAGGTGTAATTAAAAATAGGTGAGCCCTTGTTGAGTTTGCAAACAATTTTCGTGTGTCACTAACTATCCTGACGCTATAGCTCAGAGGCAGTTTCAGTGACCATTTGACATCCTGCAAGTTTGAATACATGGCATTGCAGAAACATGCAGACCAGTAAAGTAAAGCAAAGCCCTGATTTATTAATTTATCTCTTTCCTGCCCTGCGGACTTAAGTCCTACCTAGGACTGGGGCCGTACAGCTATAATGTAGACATGCTGTTGTGTTGCGGGAATATGTTTGGTTGATCTCAGTAAAACTTGCTTGTAGGTAAGCAAACATAGGGTCGGACTGCAGAACAGGCTGAGGGACTACATGTGTGACAAATGTGATGAATGGTACTTAATTCTATACCAAGCTATGCATCACAAAACTCAATAAGAAAAGGACATCTAATTCCAGAGGATCTAAAGCCTCATTGCCCAATAATCCCACACTGTGCCCATTGGTTGGGGGGAGGAAGTCAAGCCTAGACTAGATGTGGCTGAGCCCGCCTCAAATTATTTGACAAAATTAGACCACCAAGCTCCCATGTAGTTGAGCCTCTTCAGGAATTATCATTAATAACTGTACTAAATGAGCAAGTTCTAAGAAAGTGGCCTAAATACCCTAAAGGCACCAGATCCTTTCTGATCTTGGTACCTAAGGAGGGTCAGCTCTGGTTAGTACATGGATGGGAGACTAACAATGAATACCTGGTGCTGCAGGCTATATTTCAGAGGAGGGAGCTGCCCAAATGACCTTTAAGCATTCCTTGCCCAAGAAAACTATGAATTTTATGGGAAGGCCCTAAGCGGATAGGCGACTGGAAGGCATATTCACACAGAAAGAAATATTAAGGCAGAGATTGTCTTTGAGCTCTACCCAAGAACAAGAAAGGATCTCTGCAATATATCCTATGCATATTTCCTTGAGAATAATCTCTCTTGAATGAGAGCCAGCCTGGTGTGGTGGTTTCAGCATTGGACTGGAGACCAGGGTTCAAATCTCTGCTCAGCCATGGAAAGCCACTGGGTGACCTTGGCAAGTCACACTCTCTCAGCCTCACAGAAAAGCAAAGAACAAATCTTGCCAGGAAAACCCTGTGCTAGGGTCACCCTAACTCGGAAGGCACACAACAGAGAGACACACAAGCTCTTCTGAGTGCAGGGGGTACACTTCCAGACGCACACTGTGATTGTTAAGAAGCCTTCATATGTAAGGATGCTGGAAGGATAATAAATGGGAAAAGTAATCTGCCCTCCTCCAAAGGCCATTTCCACACTACACTGTTATAGTGCTATTATTCCACTTTCAACATCCTGTGGAATTCTGGGGTTTGTAGTTTACTGAGGCCAAAGAGCTCTCAGGCTGGGAATTCTAAAGGCCCCTCTCTAAATGGCAAAGCCCAGGATTCCATAGGATGTTGAAAGCGGAATGATAGCACTATAACAGTGTAGTGCAGAAATGGCCTTAGCAGCAGGTGGGGGACTGTTAATGCCACTGAAGCTACCGCAGTCTATTCTGATTAGCCTGGTTAAGAAGTCTGACAGATAAGTAATTGCCCACTTTGGTTTCCATTAGGGATGCAAATCATTGTTGGAATAATAGGACCATAGCCGCCTAGTGCAGAAATGGCCACAGTAGGCAAAATTAGCAACAGGGCGCCTAACAACGCAGAGTCCCTCCTTAAAAATTGCCCTGCTTTTTTTTTTTTTACATAGAACTATGGCATGTATATTACAAATAGATCTCCCATTGACTCCAGAATTGTGCTTACTCAATATGACCCACCAAATTTTTTTTATAATAATTTTTTATTGATTATATAACTGAAAAACAAAAGCAAAAAATTAAACACCTTGTGTTATACATAATAGTGAAAAAAAATTTTTTTCCCTTTAAACAACATAAACTTACATTATTTTTTTTTCTCTTTTACACTTGAAATCATAACCTTATTCAGTTTATTCCATATCATACAGCTTATACATTTTTGTTACCTATCTTTAATTCTTATTTTCATTATATTCATTTTTAATATTATAATTTCATTCTTAATTCTATATTTTCGGCTTCCATTTAACCTATTACTATTATTAATTATAATCTTATTACTTCAAAGCCAGTTAACTTTTAACTTTTTTTTTCCTTTTAAAAATTAAACATCACATATCCAATTTCATCAATAGATCACAAGTTTAACACACATGCGTAATATAAAATAAAAATAAAAAATACAAAACAAAACAAACATAATATATATATATATATATACCCATCCCCCAGAGCCAACTTTTTATTTAATCCACTTTCCAAAATTGCCATTCTTCTTGTAATAGGGTAGCTTTACCATCTCTTATCAAAGCTTTTCCCAAAAATATTTTCCAAATTTCCTCAAAATCATTCCCTTTTGTTAAACCTTTCATAAATCTAATGCTACATGTTAATTTATCATTAATTGCAATTTTCCACACTTCTTTATACCATTCCTCTATTTGAAATTTTTCATTTGTTTTCCATTTTTTTGCTATTATTAATCTCGCTGCAATTAACAAATTTGTTATTAATTCTTTTCTTACCTGAGTATGACCCACCAAATTGATTAAGGAAGAAGACACTATGAAATAGTGGTACTATATATGATTACAGCTGCAAGGATTCTCTGGGCAAGTTACTGGAAGAGAACAGAAAGCCCGACGATAGAAGAAGGGATAGATAAAATACAGGAATATGTTCTAATGGAAGAGCTATCTGTTAGAATGCAGAGAGAGTGGTATGAAAGACAAGAAAAAGGAATGATTAGTATGAGTATGATTGAAAGATATATTGAAATAAATTACACAAAGATATGTTGACTGGTAAGAGTAACAGAATAAGCTTAAGATAATTCATAATTATTTTATTATTTAATTAATTATTTAATTTTAATTAATTAATTAATTAATAATCAATTGATCAGTATGTTTTTACAGTTTTTATGAGACCAGTCTACAAATGGATGTATGAAGTAAGAGATCACATTAAATAGATACATTAGAAGGAACATACCAGGGTAGAGGGGGAGGTGATATTTGAAATGATTAATATAAATCTGGAAGCTAGCAATGTTTTATATGAAATAGGATGAAACTTGTAAATTCAAGAGGAGAATATCTTGTAACGTTGTCATTCATGTTTTTAAAAAATATAGAATAATAATAATAATAAAAAAATCGCCCTGCTTTCTTGCTAACCCCTTCCCGCGGGGTCCCCGGGAAGGTCTACTCACAACTCCACGGCCAACACTCCCACTGGCAACCCCAGCATCCCCTCCCCGCGACCAAACACGCGCCCCGCCAGCAGAAGGGAAAAACTTCACACAGGCTTCCCTGCCAGCGCCCGCCCCGCCCTCTCATTCGCCGCCGCCGCCTCCAGGCTCCGCCCTTCGTCCCTCCCTCTCCGCCTTCCCTCCCTCCGCCGCCCGCTTTCCCTCCCACGCAAGATGGCGGAGAGTCTGCCGGAGCACGAGCGGATCCTGCAGGAGATTGAAAGCACCGAGACGGCCTGTGTGGGACCCACCTTGAGGTGAGCGAGCGGGGGGGGGCGCGCCGGACGAGCCACAGGCCGGGCGCAGGGGAGGACCCTGCGTGTTTCCACCTTTCCCTTTGCAGCAGCGGGAGCCACAGCTGTGACAGCTCCTTCCAAGGCGCGCACACACTCGGTGGGGGGGGGAGAAGGGGAGCCCCTTCCCTGCAGAGGGAATTTATTCCTCCATGCCGCTTGTGGCGTTCCTTGCATTGCCCCGCCCAGTTGGGGGAGCCGTCTCATCCCTCCCCCCACCCCAAAAATATGTTCTGTTTTGGACTTTCCAGGGAGCAGTGCTTACTCTGCCTCCTCCATCCTGACGCTTCACTCCTGTCCTTGGCAGGTTCCTCCCAAAAGAAAGGCGTCTTCCCTCCTCATGGGACTGAGCCACCTGGCCTTGGAAGCTGGGCAGAGGGAGTCTCAGGGCATTTCCGCACGAGGCTGTTATAGCGCGATGATTCCACTTTCAACCTCCTCTGGAATCCTGGGGTTTGCAGTTTCGGGAGGGGCCGTCCGGCCCCTCCCGAAACTGCAAACCCCAGGATTCCAGAGGAGGTTGAAAGTGGAATCATCGCGCTATAACAGCCTCGTGCGGAAATGGCCTCAGAAGCCCGAGGCTTTGCGCTCCAAAATGAGAGAGAGCGCACTGGTCCAGAGATAATCTAAAATGAGGTTTCTCACACTGTTCGCTTGTGCCAGTTATCTATGGTTAGAAGCTAGACAGCTGTCAAAGGAAGAGTGAAACGCCTCTGTTTTGGAGAAACTGCCCCGAGGAGACCAGGGTGAAAAATAGGGGTCATAGGCATCTATTGGGCTTCACAAACATTCCCATTTCTGGCTTCCCTACTGAAGTTCCTCTGCAGTCAATACTGGCCAGATCTTTTGGGTGGTATATGGATTATGGAGGGATATTGTGGCAAGAGGTGGGAGAGGCTCCCCATTTCGTTTTTCTTTTCCTTGACTTGACTTACAGGACTTCAACGTACAATTCAGCCCTCCGCATTTGCAGGTTTCACTTTTGTGGATTTGATTATTCACGGATTATTTGCCGTCACCTCCGCTACCTCCCTATGCCATTTTTTTCAATAGGGGCTGCAAGTCTCTTGCGGCTTAGAAACTGCAAACGAGGCTTGCAAATCCCTATTAAAAATGATGTGAGGTAGCAGTGGAGGTGGCAGTAAGCCCCACCAGGCACCCACTTCTGCCTTGTGAAGGAGCCCTGGTGCCTCAAAGAAATGCATGGTGGGTTGAATATGGTGATCGTACTTCTTTTGTGTGTTAAGTATAGTTTGGGAAGGCCTGGAGTTATTCATGTTTTTTCCACTTTCATGGGGGTCCTGTGCCCCTAACCCTAGCAAATGGGGAGGAATGACTGCAGTGATCTTTAATTATCCTTTCAGTGAAGTAATTGTGCAGCATTGTGGGAAGGAGCATGGAGTAGTTTTTATGTAACCTGCATGATGTGGATGTTTGCATTTGGGTATTTGTCAAAGATGGTGGGTGTGTCTGTCTACTTATGTAGTCACTGGACTTGTAAATCAGCTTCCTTTGAAAGTGATGTGTTTACTGATTTTATTTGTAATTGGCCTGATCCATTTTTAACTGATGTGTTCTGATATGAAAGATATGCTTCCTAATGTCATTCTGTTCAAAGCAAGTGGAACAGGTCTGTAGCTTTAATTAGTGATTAGTTGTTGCTGCACTATCAGTTGGATGTGTCTTTGCAAGCACAGGGCTGGCTCTTGGATGAGTTTGGGATACATATTACATGGTGATTTTACTTTTCCCACCATCCAGTTTGGGACACACCTTCCTCTTATGTTTATGTGTGTGTGTGCTTTCAAGTTGGCCGTCAATGTATGGTGACCCCGTGAATTTCATAGGGTTTTCTTAGGCAGAGAACACTTAGAAGTGATTTTGCCTATTTCTTCTGAAATCTAACTTGCAGCACCTGGTATTCATTGGTGGCCTCCCATCCAAGTACTAAACAGTGGTGATCCTGCATAGCTTCCAAGGTCAGACAGGATCTGGTGCATTTAGAGTATTTAGGACCTTCTTCCTGTTATACCATAGACTAATTTTATGTGAAGATGCAATAACATATCTTGGTAGATGTTTCCTGATACAGTACAATACAGTACCATCATGTCATCAGTCTAGAAGGGATGCTTGCTCTTCATATGAAAGTTGTTGCACTCTGTCTTAATACTTGCTTGTTGACAGGGCTGGTGCTACCATTAAATAGAGTGAGATAGCTGCCACAGGCAGCAGATTTGAGGTGTCACAAAAGGGCATTACATTTTTATTTACTTTGCTATTGTATTTTTACAGTCAGAGATTAGGAGAAATGCTTGTGGGATTTTCTGCCTCATGGTCCAAGATAATGCCATGTGTTTTAAGTGACAAGACTTTGTGTGTGGGTGGTGTTGACATTGCTGTTCTCTCACAGGAAAACAAACTGTCATGGACCAACCTTGTTTTGGGGTAGAGTTATTTTTAAAAATAGAATGTTAAAGCTTAATTATCAAAATACATGTTGCATTGTGCCAGTAATTGAGAGGGAAACAACAACAACAAAAATGCAGGTGTTCTCAAGCACCGGCACATAATACCTGTCAGAATTGAAACTATTGCTGCTCAAAGTGGTGGTCCATGGACTCATACCAGTCTGTGAGCCATTGCTGTTGATTGATTACTACAGATTTCCAGGAAAGAAGGAAACAATTGTAGTCAATGGGCAGGTCTTGGGCACATTGGGAGAAATATAGTTCTGGTCTTAGGCACATTGGGAGAAGAACCCTGTTGATCTCCCACATCAGATAGGTTAAGAACAGTGCTTCTTAAACTCTATCTGTCAAGTGGTGGGGGTGCTGATGTCATAAAGATATGATAGCCATTTTTATATATTTGAAGCTAATTTTTTGCTGCTCCAGAGAGGAGAACATAAGCCAGTGGATTCAGACTACAAGAAAAGCAACTCCTTCTAAGCATTAGAAAGTACTTTTTTTTACTATAAGAGCTGTTTGACAGTGGAAAGGGATGCCTTGGAAGAGGATCGAATCTCTTTCTTTGGAGGTTTTTAAACAGATGTTAGCTATTTCTCAGGAGTGCTTTAGTTGTATATTTCTACCTGGGGGGGGGGTTGGACTAGATAGCCCTTACAGTGCCTTCCAACTTCATGATTCTGTGAGATATGTTACGAAGAGAGCACATCCATTTTTTAGGCAGAATCAAAGTTACTTATAAATAGGAAACTAATTTATACTTTCCTTATGTTGCACAAAGAAAAGAGGTAAAAGGGAACAATACAAGTTTCCTATAATAGTTATAGTAGTTCCGAGCTCAGTTCCCTACCACTAACTCAGATTCTCTAGCTCTACTGTGAGAAGTGTTATAGTGTAGGAGTGGTGTTATGAAATCTACCTGTTCTTGTTTTATTTTGTTTTATTTGTGTTCCACCTTTCTCTTAGCATGGGACCCAGCACAGCTTACAACAAATCTAAAACAAGAAAGAGCTAAAAAACCAAAAACCTTGATGATGAGAAAGTTAAAACAGAATTAAACAAGCAATCATATTAAGACATATAAAGTATAAATACAGTGGCTCCTCCACTTTCACTAGGGCTTGGGTACAGAACCCTCACATAAGTGGAAAAACAGTGAATAAACTCCCCCCCTGCAATCCCCCTCTCATTCCCTTCTGGGGTTCTCCACTCCCATTCCCTTGCTTTTTGCACACTGGAGCCAGAGGCAAGGGAATGGGAGAGTGGAGTTCTGGAGGGAAGAGGGAAGGCATGCACATGTCTTTTCCCCCCATACCTTGCCTTTTACCTTGGCATGCCTTCTCAGTGCTAGGACCAGAGGCAAAGGAATGAGAAGGGGGGCTTTGAGGGGGGAGAAGGAAGGCATGTGTGTGCCTTTTGCCTGGGCACTTGCTTTCCTTCCTTCTTTGTATCTGGAAAAACAAGAGGAAATGGGAAGGCACATGTGTGCCTTACAAATGGTCAAATTTGTGAAGGTCAAACCTGCAAATGTGGAGGGAGGACTGTGCACATTAGTATTTTAAAACATAACAGTAAAGGTAAAAATATGTCCTTCTCTATGAAAAGACTCTCTCATGGGCAATGAATTGTCAAGTACTCAGTTAAATGAAAGATTTTTACTTTCTGGCAAAAGAAGAACAGGCCAGTCTAGCCTCTTGTAGGAGGAGATTCTTTAGTCTGGGTGCAACCTCCAAGAAGGCCCTCTCCCATGTCCTCACTGGACTGTTCTGCAGTGGAACTGGGACTCAGACAAAGCCCTTCTCTAAGAATCTTGAAACTTGGGTAAGTTCATTTAGGGAGTTAGTCTTCCAGTTAATCTTCTAGTACAGTGGTTTTTAACCCTTTCTTTACCATAGACCCCTTTTAAATATCTTCTTGCTGCGGACCACCAAGACTTAATTCAAGATTTAAAACCCTAATGTGCATCAAATATTTATTTAAAGTTGATTATCAAGGGTCTTCACATTTGGTGCATCTGCGAAGGCACCTTCTGTCCATATGGTAGTAAGAAAGGTCATGTGCTTTCTCTCAGCCTCACGGTGTCATTCACTTGCATGGTATGCAGAATTAGAAAATGTTTAGTACACTGACCCCTCAACTTTTGTGAGGGTTTGGGGCTCACGAAGGGCATTTTTATGCTAGGGAAGAAGAGAGGGCTTCCTGCTGTAACAACTGCTTTATTTTGGTGTGAGGTACAGAAGAAGGACTGAGTGCTCCATTTTTGCTCAGTATCTTGCTTAATCACCTGCATGAATTGCTGTGGCATCTTCATACTACATAATTATAGCATTACAATTTCACTTTAACTGCCATGGCTGCATCCTATGGAACCCTGGAGTTTCTAGCTTGGTGAGGCATTAGAACTATATGGCAGACAATTCTAAATATCTCTTCTTTAAACTGTAAATCATAGGATTCCATAAGATGGAACTATGGGAGTTAAAATGGAATCATAGCACTATAATTGTATAGTGTGAAATGGTTCCTTCTTACCTATGGCTATCAGGATAATGACCTCCTGCATTTAGACCACAATTTAAATCTCCATAAAAATTAGGAAGTCAGTCAAGACTGTATGTTTGCTACTGACTTACGAATTTAAATTAGTTTACAGTGCTTTAAAATAGTTTTCACGCTAAAGTAAAAAAAAAGTTATGTGAACATTCAGCAATGCTGAATCTCTTGCTCTTCTATATTGAAGTCCTGGTTCTGGATTGCTACAGCCGTCTGCTCAGATGTAGAAGTGTTATATTATTTGGCCAGTAAAGACTAAAATGAATATTGGTAACCAAGGCTTCCATTCTGCCAATTAGTTGAGGAACAGAAATAGAAGAGTTGGCTCCTACTGTGTTTTTCATACTGAAAGAATGTTTTCCCATATAAACAATGTATAGGATTGCAACCTCAGTTCGAAGCAAGAGCTTAGAAGGAGAGAGAACAAATGGTGTTGTGCCCAAATACTGACTGCCAAAGAAATGAATTTCTTCCTATTTCTAATAGTAGCGCACTTTGTTACATTTTTATACTCTTCTAGTGCCAATAAGAGAGAGAATATAAATTATGACCTTTCTGTCTTCTCATCCCTACATTTTAGAAAAGTTCTTATAAGTTCTGATTACGTCTCATGGTATTGTCAGTTTCACTAAAGAAAGCAATGCCACATTACTGAGATCTGAAGAGATTCCCAAGCTTAACACAGCTTAAGTCCACCCAAATAACTAAAATAAGGAAAATATGAACACACAGTTGATTCTCTGTGGTATTAAGCCAGTTCTGAACAACGCAGGCATAAAGTGGGCACAGAACACTCATGAAGTTCACTTCATTGCGATGTAGGCTTCAGATGATGTAATCAACAAAGTGGTTGTGAACAGTATAGTGGGTACCATAAGTGATGAAATCATGGAGAAAGAGAATTGTAGCAACATCCCAAGAGCCTGTTTGAACTGCCTGCCCTCTCTGAAACACCAGTCTCGTAAAGACTAATCTTCTGTTCAAGTAATCTGAGCACTACTTTTATTTAACACAACTGTTTCTTACTAGATGTAAAGACAGTGATTATACATGTATTTCTTCGTAAGTGCTCCAACTTCATTAAAGGAGTTAAACACGTGCACCTTAAACACAAGGCTTTTCCTCTGAAGTTATATTGTGAAATGAAGTATTACACTACATTATAATTGCAACATAACTTGCATATAGAAACATTCAAAGCAGGCACACATATTTGTGATACAGAAAAACATCTGCCCTTCCTAACAGTCATATTCACCTTTTTTTTTAAAAAATAGACACACTCTACTATGTTCTGACAACCTAGAAGCTGCACCTTTTCCCTGACAAGTGAGATGCATCTCTAGTTGTACATTCTCAGTCTGTAAATACCCTTCCATTGTGATTCCTTGCTGCATCTTGTCTGTCCAATCTTAGTTTGTATTGGCACTTGAAGGATGGCAATTTCACCCACACTTGTAAGATACTGATCTTCTCACACCAGGCTTCTCCTACTATCTTTCTGTCTTGTGTAGGATCTTTCCCCCTCAGCTTTAGAGGTGGGACTGAGTCATAGAGTAACAGAAAAGATGTTCTTTTGGACTGCTAAAAACTATACACATGAACCCGTGCTTAACTGTTGTAGTGCACAGTAGTCTATGGGAGAGTTCTATGCCCTTTGTCAGATGGATAGCAAAGAACTGTGATCTGGGTGATGTCACGCACTCTTTAGCATGTCAAATTCAGTAGAATAGTAACCAGAAGATTTTTCTAAAGCTGCCACTTAAGAAAAGTTTTTTCCCCCTTCAGATTCAGTTATTTTGGTGATTAAAGTTAGCTGAAGTTTTGCAGAGTAAACTAAAAATGTATGCAAGCTGTCTTGAAACAACTATCAGGGGTGTAACTGTGCATAGGATTTCAGTTTGAAGTTTGAAGATAAAACACCACAAGAGGCTATTTTTCATATGTTTTGATTTAAGTAGTTTAGTTTTTTTTTTAATTTCTTGACTCATAAAGTTATGGGTATTTGTAAAAACCTGTAAACTGTGGGCACATCCAGACTAAAAAGAGCCTAATTTTGTTCCTGTTCTTTCTGATTTTATGCTGGGTTAAAATGAAATGATCTGAGAAGCTTGTATAAAAAGTGTCTAATCATACTGGAAGCTAATAGAAAATATTATGGGATGATTTGATACTTTTATACAAAAAGTGTATGGATATCCAAAATAAAATCTGAAAGAACAGGAACAACATTTGGGACTTTCTGGTCTTTTCAGTCAATCTGGATTCACCTTACATTCATACCTCTAAAATGTTTGTCTGATAACATACTGATATTTGCAAGTCTTGAAGTTGTTATATCTAGCCTCCAGATCTTGCCGCCTGTTTTCAAACTGAAACGGTACTGGAGATCAGGTATAGCAAGTTCAAGTGAGTGGCTGGTATATTGCCCACAAAGAGTTTGGAAACATCCTTCCTGCTGTGCACATTACTTGACTGGCTTGTCATTTCGCTCTTGTTCCACCAATTTTGACCAAACCTTGATGGGAGCTCTTACTAGTTGGTTTCTACAATTATCCAAGTTAATTTTGATGACAAAATATAACTTGGTGTAATTCAGTACAAAATGCAGTCCTACTCTGTCTGTTAAGCCGTGTGTTATGCTTAACAACAAGGATGGAAGCTGCATAGCTCTTCGAATGCACCTCTGGGCAATCCTGGACACCATAGCTAAAGATGAGGAATTCTGGGAGCTGCAGTTCAACAACATTTGGAGGGCTTGTTGTGGGTTTTCCAGACTTTGAGACTGTGTTCTATTAGTATTTTCTCCTGACATTTCACCTGCATCTATGGCTGGCATCTTCAGAGGATCTGGTGACATGGAAGTGACTTCCATGTCACCAGATCCTCTGAAGATGCCAGCAACAGAGGCAGGTGAAATGTCAGGAGAAAATACTAGTAGAACACGGCCTCAAAGCCTGGAAAACCCACAACAACCTATGGATTCCAGCCGCGAAAGCCTTCAACTTTACATTTGGAGAGCTGTTTTTCAGGTTAACATCTAATATGGTTTAAATTAGGGGAACGTGGTGACTTTTCTGTTTTTGATTGAAGCTTCCATTATAAGATGACTGGGGCTGAAGTTGTAATCCAACAAGCATCTGGTAGGTTGCATATTCCCAAGCCCTGGTTTACATATAAAAATCTATGATCAATTTGAATGTTTGTAAACATAGGTGCTATATTACTATATTAACAAGATTGCTAGCCATGTTTGGTTGTCTTTCCCTCGTTGTTGTTGTGGTGTGCCTTCAAGTTGTTTTCAACTTACTGCAACCCTAAGGGGAACCTATTACAGGATTTCCTTGGCAAGATTTGTTCAGAGGGGGTTTGCCTTTGCCTATCTCTGAGGTTGAGATAATGTGACTTCTCCAAGGTTACCCAGTGGGTTTCCATGGCTGAGCATAGTCCAACACTCAAACCACTATACTATGCTGTCTCTTCTGTCTCTCAGTTATCAACAGTAAACTGCACGCGTGTTTGAGTCTTGCTGCTTAGTTATATATGCAATTGTCTCATACAGTATTTTGTGTCCATCTATAATACATTTTGGGAAACTGAACTGTGCCCTAAAGACATCTGTGAGAGGGATATTGAGCCAATTAGTGAAATGAATATATATAACCCCAGTAAGACAATAAAAAAGACTTGGTAAAATCAGACTTCATTTATCTTATGGAATAATCAATAAATGTCTTATCTTTCCAGCTGATCCATGCAGCCTGATCGGCATTGCTCTGATGAACTAAAGTTCTTCTTTCATTCTTGTTTTTGCCCTGGGAGTAATGATCCTTTCTGATGAACATTTCTAGATGGCAGCTACCCCTTCTTCCTGAAGGCTAAAACAGTTGTCAGCCAAGAGTGCAGACGGTGTCCTTGCTGATCTAGAAAATATCCTCCCCTCCAGACCTGCTAATGTTTACTACTCGCAAGTGTTGTCCTCAGACTCTCCTTTCTCATGGGAAACATGCAGAAAGCTTGATATGATATAGATTCTTTCTTGGTGTTCATGCTAAGCCAAGACAAAGAGGCATCAGAGATGGTGCTTCCGCATGTCCACACTAAGCATGGCACAAAGTGACCATTTCATTCTGCTGCTGGCCCAGCTGGTACAAAGCAAAAGATGCCAGTGGATTTTAGGCAGTGGCTATGAATGATCTCTGTGTATCTTCTAGCTGACATAAAGCAAGAGACTTTTCCATGTCCCAGATACTTTCTATATTCCAGAGAACTTGGGTGCAGTTGCATCTTTTGTGTTCCTGCAGAAATGTAGCCAGGAACAGATTCCTTTTCTTCAGTAATAATCTAGCTACCCTGCCTGTCAGCTATGTAGTTTAGCAGGGAACTGGTGTGTTGAGTAAGCTTAAAATCGATTTGTTGATAGAGATATGAAAACATGATTTAAAATATTTGGCCAAAATGTTGCTCAAAGCAGCATAGTCATATTATAGATAAATATTAAAAAGAAGCAGTAGAGTTTGTTTCAAACTGAATTTCCTGCTTCTCTTTTATGCTTTACCCCTCTCATCAGTGGCACCTTCTGTGCCTCCCTAATTTCTTCCCTATTCCCCTATAGTTTCTAGTCCTCAATTTTGAAGAGTATTTTAATTTGTTTTAAAAATGTTTTTATTTTGGTATTGCTTTAATTGGTTTTGATTTGTTCATTGCTTTGGGAGCCTTGTGGGCTGGGAGGTGATACAGAAATACTTCAACAAACAAATGTTTCTTTATTTCTGGTGCAGCCTGTGAGATTTTCTAGGAAAGCCCCGTACTTGCTCTCCTGCTTACTTGTTTTGGCAGGGCCTGCTCTTGCTCTCTGGAAATCCAAAACACATGATTCATTTACTGCACTTTGTCCTTCTGTACTTCCACACTAAGAACTGAAGCAAATGCAATGTAAATACCTTGGATAAAATGACATATTTCTACTGGTGAGGGAGGCTGGGAACTGTTACATATATGTACAGAAGAGTGACTGGCTTTTCCTCATTTTCCAATTTTTTGACCTAATTCACTGGCCCTTGAATCTGCTATTACCGGCAGTTCTTTGATAAAAAACACCCAGGGACAGAACTAAGAAATTCTTCTTCGTGGTCTCTGTGCCTTCATACACTAGGAGCTTTAGCGCCTGCGCGGAGCGTTCGGAAACTTCTAGAGCTTGTTCGCTTGGCGGGAACCCCTCCCCCACGCCGGTACTGCGCATGCCCCCCCCGCCGAGCAACGGTTTCCCTCATTTCTTCGTCCGCCGCCGGTAGGGGAAGGTTCTTTAGTTTTTTCCTTCACGTCGTGCTTGGCTTGTTTTTTTCACGGTTTTACGGACTTTCGGATGTCTTTACCTCTCTTTCGGACTCCCCCTTCGGTTTTCGTCTCTTTGGATTTCGGAGTTTTGGCGTTTCTTCGTTTTAGCCCGGGTCTTTAAGAAGTGCGTGTCCTGCGGCCGCAAGGTTGCCCTCAACGACGGCCATAAGGAGTGTCTCTTCTGTTTGGGCGAGTCCCACAACATCCGGACTTCCCCAATTTGCAGGGATTTTACTCCCCAAACTCTCCGCAACCGCTCCGCGAGACTCAAATCTTATTTTTGGGGAAACAGTCTCTGCGGGCGATAGACGAGACCTCCACTTCCAAGATGGCCGACAAAAAAGACGACCACGCCATCGACGGATCGGCGGCTGCCTTTCCGTCCACCTCGTCGGTATCGGGCTCAGTACCGGCGAAACGCCGATCTCGGCGTACCGAGGATCCCGAAGCTGTCGGCGGCTGCCAAGTCAGCAAAAGGATCCTCGAGGGCGAGGAAGGCTGAGGCTCCCCTTACGGAGACGCCTGCTAAAAAGCGCCCTGCTCCGGACGGAGGCAAGGGCAAGGAGAAGGAGAAGAAGAAGAAGAAGGGAAAAGAAGCGCTCCCCGGCTGGGACGTTGCCCTCCTACTCCTCCTCCTACCAGCAGCCTTCCAAAGGGCGAGGCGAGTCCGTCGACCTCTCGGAGGATGAGATCGAGGACGTTCCCCAACAGCGCCCGGACTCGCCTGTGGAGACCCTCCAACCCTGGTGGAGGAGCGCCACCGCCCTCTTACCCGTCGCAGGTCGGCCCACCTGGCAGAGAGAGCCCTCTGCTTCTCCGGAGCGGCGTTCGACCTCCTTCGGTCCCGGCCCCCCTTCCGAGGGCAGGTGGCCTCGCCGCCTCCGAGGGAGACAAGAGAGGAACAACCTCGCTCGTGCCCCCAGATACACCTCGGCGTCCTACGTGGCCAGGTACGCGAGGGAATCTGAATGGAGAGAGCGCCCGGCCTCCTATCGGTCGCATTCGCCATCGACCGGGATCGGTACCATCGTGGCCCGAGTCGCTGGGAGACCTTCCGGAGGTCCCGGTCACCTCGTCGACAGCGCGAATCGCGCTCGCCTAGAGGGGACGAGGCTCGGTACCGTCGACGCCGAAACCATCTCCGTGGACCCCCGCCCTTTAGCCGCTTCCCCCCCCTCGATATCATAGGGCGAGGGGCCTTCACCACAGTATCGGGCGATATCGCCACCTCCTAGGGTCACGGCAACGGCGAGCGCCCTACGGAGTCGGTGGTGACGAGCGGCCTACGACGACGTCAGCCTGCCAGACTACCCCGGTCACCACCAAGAGGGTGAAGTCAGTGGTCAGCCATCCCAAGCGGGACGCTGCTGCTACCACCGCCCCGGCTGCGGAGAAGCCTAGGAAGGCAACACCTGCGGCGACTACGAAGGAGCCGGAAAGCGAGCGGCGAGAGGACTCACCGAGCTCGGAGTCGTACGACTCGAGTGCGGAGTCAGAGGTGTCTGAGGCGGCCTCCCAGGAGTCTCCGTTGGGATTCGGACCCTTTTAAAATTCTGCTCCAGAGGACGTCCACCAGTTCTCTGCGATGCTGCTCCCATGGCCACTACCCTCGGCCTTAAGATCGCCGATGGGAGCCGGAGGACGACGATCCAGCCTTTCCTTTTTGAGGAGAAACCTTCCAGGCCCCGCTGCCTCTCCTGCCCCGGGACCAGACGGTAAGGCCGCCTGGGGCAAACCCGGGCCCCGGTCAGCCGATACCGCAGCGGTTAAACACCTCTACAGGGTGCAGAAGGATAACGCCGGTTATCTATTTAATCACCCTGCACCGAACTCTGTGGTCGTCGAGTCCGACAGACGAAGGGCTCCGGCAGGCAACACACCACCCCGCCGGACAAAGAGGGGGAGGAAATTGGACGCCTACGCAAGGAGGTTCTATTCAGCTGCCTCCTTGCAGATCAGGCTGTCCAACACTCAGGCTTGCCTCGCGGCATACCTGAAGAAAGTGCTCGATCGCCTGCAACCGGCGATGGAGGCGGTACCGGAGGACATCCGCCAAGCCTCCTCCGTGATCTACAACGAGGCCATCTCCATCGCTCGCCACCAGATGGCCTCCTCCAGGCACGCAGTGGAAATTGCCTCCCGGGTCATGGCGGGATCCGTCGGCCTCCGCCGCCATGCTTGGCTCCAACCGGCCGACATCCAGGAGGACACCAGAAGGAGGATTGAAGATCTCCCCTTCGACGGTGAAGGCCTATTCAATTCGTCCACAGACGAAGCTTTGGACAATCTCGTCAAGGCGAGGCTGACCGCCAAAAAGATCGGGCTGCAGCCGGCCACGCAGGCCCGCAGGGCCTCCACCTTCCGCCCATCCTGGCGACGATCCTCCACCTCGTCGTTCCAGCGTTCGGCCCAGTCTGGACAGTCGAGACCGTCCTCCGGCTCATCGGCCAGACGCATGATTAGGCGGCGCCCGGCTTCGTCGAAGAAGTCCTCCTCCGAGACAAAGTCTCGGTTTTGACGTGCCTGGCAGGACCCACCAATCCCACTCTTCAGCCTACCATCAGCGCTCGGAGACCGACCGACTCTCGCTCGACACCTAGCGGAGTGGCAGTATGTCACTACGGACTCTTGGGTGCTTTCCATCGTCCGTCTTGGCTACGCCATCGAGTTTCTCGAATCTCTCGCTGCGTTTACTAC
Organism: Ctenosaura bakeri; assembly: GCA_948474755.1. Lineage (NCBI taxonomy): Eukaryota > Metazoa > Chordata > Lepidosauria > Squamata > Iguanidae > Ctenosaura > Ctenosaura bakeri. Next base: position 176,562 of record CAOLHI010002322.1, read on the forward strand.
CCACCCCGTCGAGTCCGGCCCTCCTGGAAGAGATCCAATCCCTCCTCCAGAAGGGGCGATCGAGCGGCTCCCGCAAGAGGCCAAGACCACCGGCTTCTTCTCCAGGTACTTCACGGTACCGAAAGCCGACGGTACCCTCCGGCCGATCCTAGACCTCAGAGGGGTGAACTACTACATCCGCCCCAAAAGGTTCAAGATGGTCACGATACCGTCGATCCTACCCTTCTTACATCGAGGGGACTGGTTCGCCTCCATCGATCTCCGAGACGCATACTTCCATATCGCCATTCGCCCGCAGCACAGACGGTACCTCCGCTTCGCAGTCGACGACACCTGTTACCAGTACAAGGTGCTGCCGTTCGGACTCTCGACTGCCCCAAGGGTCTTCACCAAGTGCATGGCCCCGGTGGTATCCTACCTGCGGACGAAGGGCGCTTCCGTCTTCCCCTACCTCGACGATTGGCTGTTGGTGGCGTCCTGCAAACAGAGACTTTACCACGACGTCCACATGACGTTGTCACTCCTACCCGCCTTGGTCTACGAGTGAATCCGAAGAAGTCCCACCTCGAGCCGGCGAGGATCTTGGACTTCATCGGGGCGACGCTCGACCCCGACCTCCGCCAGGGCGTACCTACCAGAGTCTCGAGCACAAACCTTGATCCGGGCCGCCGCTCACGCTCGTACGGCCCCGACGTTATCTGCGAGAAGCGTCCAGCAGCTCTTGGGCTACATGGCTGCGACGACCGCTGTGACATATCTCGCCAGGCTGAGAGCAAGACCTCTTCAACACTGGTTCGTCCGCATATTCGACCCCCTGCGAGACGAACAGACACTCCGACTGCAGCTGCCGGGAGACGTCCGCTCATCCCTCCGATGGTGGCAGTCGCGATGCAATCTCATGTCAGGGATGCCTTTCCAACAGCCGACACCGAAGGTGACGGTAACGACCGACGCCTCCCTGTATGGATGGGGTGCCCACTGCGGCGATCTCAGAGTCCGCGACAGATGGACCGACGACGAGACCGCTCTCCATATCAACGCGCTGGAGCTGCTCGCCGTCTGGAAAGCCCTACGGGCGTTCCGCCATGCCGTGGCGGGGCGCACGGTCCTGATTCTGACGGACAACACCACCGCCGTTCTACATCAACAGACAAGGTGGGACTCATTCCACGACCCTGCTCGACATCGCGCTCGACCTGTGGGAATGGTGCATTCGCCTGCACACGCATCCCGTGGCGGTTCACCTGGCCGGGCAGGAGAACACCACGGCAGACGCCCTCAGCAGGGACACCTCATCCCATCACGAATGGTCTCTCTCCGGAGAGGCGTTCAGACTGATTCGGGGCCGCTGGGGGGAACCATCGATCGACCTCTTCGCGACCAGGGAAAACGCGAAGTGTCGCCGATTCTGTTCCAGAGCGGGCCACGATCGTGCCTCCATCGGGGACGCTTTCCAGTTTCCGTGGACCGGGGAACTCCCCTACGCGTTCCCGCCCTTCCCCCTGCTCGGCCGGACGATATCGAAAATCCTCGCCGACCGAGCCGACGCGATCCTGGTAGCCCCGACTGGCCGAGGCAACATTGGTTCGCACCCCTGCTACAAGCCGCACGAGACGACCTGCTCCGGTTGCCACCGACACCGGACCTGCTCTCCCACTCCGGCGGCCGAGTCCTCCATCCGGACCTGCCACGCCTGGCCCTCCATGCCTGGAGGATATCGCATGACGATCCGTGCTCGGTACCGTCCTCGTCGCGGCCAGGAAGGAATCCACCCGTCGCAACTATCAATACAAGTGGCGACGCTTCCTGACCTTCGCTAACGAGAGGAGTGAGCCGGTATCGCCCGCGGGGCTCTCGACCGTCCTGCACTTCCTCCTGCACCTCCGGCCCGGGCCTGGGGTTTCCATCCCTGAAGGTGTATCTCTCCGCGATCGTGGCATACCAACCGCCACGATCTGCTGCCTCGGCCTTCTTCAGGAACGATACCGTTAAGCGGTTCCTGAAAGGACTTCATCATCTCTACCCGCCGGTATCGCCGCCGCACCGCCGTGGTCCCTCTCGCTGGTGCTCTCGCAGCTGACGAAGCCGCCCTTCGAGCCGATGGCGACCTCGGATGACAGGCTCCTGACCATGAAAACTGCCTTCCTGGTAGCGGTGACCTCAGCGAGGCGAGCGGGTGAGATCACGGCTCTTCGTTCCGATGAGCCCTTCACGGTCTTCCACAGGGACAAGGTGGTCCTGAGACCTGACATCTCGTTCCTGCCAAAGGTGGTGTCCAGTTTCCATCTCAACCAGGACATCATCCTGCCTGCCTTCTTCCCGAACCCGACGACACCGTTGGAGCGGCCCTCCACTCCCTGGACGTGCGTCGGGCATTGGCTTTCTACAAGGACAGGACTGCTTCCTTCCCACAGACGCCGCATCTCTTTGTTTGCTATGGGCGACGTCGGAAGGGCCTAAAAGTGTCCACCCAGCGCTTCTCCAAGTGGGTGGTGAGGACTATTGAACTGGCGTATGAGCTCGCGAGGAAGCCTCCGCCAGTCCTGCTTCGAGCCCACTCCACCAGAGCTGTGGCTACTTCTGCGGCCCTCCTGCGAGGAGTTGACCTGCATGAACTCTGCCGTGTGGCGACCTGGTCCCAACCATCGACCTTCGTGCGCCACTACAGGCTCGACTGCCGGTCGCGCAGAGATGCCCGGTTTGGACGTGAGGTGTTGGCTTCCGTGCTGTAGGACCTGACCCGCCGTCCGACCGGTAAGCTACACAGTCTCCTAGTGTATGAAGGCACAGAGACCACGAAGAAGAGAACAGGTTGCTTACCTGTAACTGTGGTTCTTCGAGTGGTCATCTGTGCCATCATACACACCCGCCCTTCCTCCCCTCTTTCTCAGGTCCCTGTAGGTTCTACGGCGGACGACAGAACTGAGGAGAGACCGTTGCTCGGCGGGAGGAGCATGCGCAGTACCGGCGTGGGGGAGGGGTTCCCGCCAAGCGAACAAGCTCTAGAAGTTTCCGAACGCTACCGCGCAGGCGCTAAAGCTCCTAGTGTATGATGGCACAGATGACCACTCGAAGAACCACAGTTACAGGTAAGCAACCTGTTCTTACTTTGCCTCCAGACCCCTACATTAGATTTCTGGGACACTAATTCAATTTTTAGGAGTCCATGCTGACTGGGATTTTGTTTTGCCTGTGAAATCAGAATACTGTACAGCTCTGAACTAAGTAAGATGACTTTTGATGTCTTGATATCGGATTAGGAGGAGCTTGCTGATTTCCAGAGGATGTACTGCTCGTATGAGGTCACATGTCTGCCTTTAATTATGTATTGGTTACACCAAGGGTGGGGAACTTTGCCTTCTAGATGTTGCTGGACTCCTGCTTCCATCAGCTCTAGCTAGCATGCTCAATAGTCTGCCTAAAATCCTTATGTTTCTTTGGGATGGAGCCAGAGATGGAGTATGGGCTATGTCACTCTAATGCTCCTCTCTTGCACTTTGTTGCCATTGCTTTCTCCTGATTAAGATTGCTGAATTTCCAGGCTTCTAAGACTCCTAGGAATCTCCCTTGCAGTGGAACTAATCCTTCTTAATGGAAAAACTACCCCCTTGGACTAGAAGTCCCAGAATCCTCCAGTCAGCACAATCTCTGGTCATACTGGGAGGGATCAGGGAGTTGTTGTCTAGAAAAGTAACTCTTCCAAGCACCAGTTTACCTGTTAAAATTAGTTTTATAAATGTATCCTTGGATATTGAGGGTGGTTGTTGCAGCTAAATTTAAAAGATGAAACATTTTACTTTGGTGTGTGTCTCCTTACTGAGCATAATGAATGGAGGATTGGTTCTTTGTTCATTTAGTCATGTTGGCTTGTATGCAAATCAGCAAATCAGGGAGAAGTTTAAAGACAACCAGCCCTGCCCTAATTCAGGAGTGGGAAACTTGTGGGTCCACCAGATGTTGTTGGACTGTATTTTGCATCATCCCTTACTGTTGCTATCCTGGCTAGGGCTAATGGCAACTACAACCCCAGTAACATCTGAAGGTCCATGTGTTTCCCATGCTTATGCTAATTGTATAGAAGTTCTTCCCTTAATTGTATAGAAAATATATTTTGTAAATGCTTCCTAGTTAGGATGCCTTGTGTTGTTAATAGCACATTTCTCAGCAGTGTAATAGTACTATACAGATATACTTTAGTTAACAAAGCCTCTGACAAAGATCTTTAAAATCTTTTTAGACCTCCCACTGCCTTCCTACTTCTCCTTTGCCTAGATGAAAGTTTTTTTAGCAGTATCAGTTATGACAATGAAGGAGAGATGGAGAAAGACAGACTTTAACTTGCTGGTTGCAGCAGCATGTCCGAAGAAAACAGCACAATGAAGTCTAACATCTTTAAAAAAAAAAAGCAGAGATCTACAAGTTTGGCCATCAAAATGGAAATCATAAGAAATGTGGAGGCTAGTAAAAAATAATCCCTGGATGACTTTTGGAAGAAGCTTTCAAGTGGTCTCTAGAAGGTTCAGAGTGTTTTTGTTTACTTATACAAGACTTACATGACCTGAATATTTCATTTCATGTGTTCATATTGTTAGTTCCAGATAAAAAAATTTGTTGGAACATGTTGAACTGCTTTTCTCTTTTGTGCAGAAGCCTATCCCTGTTCTTGTTTTTACTCCTGGTACCAAATTTTCTGTTAAAGACATAATACTCTTGGGCGCATATGTTTTGTTAACTATCTTATACTGGTATACAGTTTATATACTAGAGGAACGGGGCCCTAATAGAAAGGTCTGCTTTATAGCTAGTATTTTTGCATATAATGTGTGGGAAAATGTTTCTGAAGTATGTGTAGGACCCTCTGAAAGGAAATGTGTCCATCAGCTCAGATTTTCCCTCAGTGTTCATGTGCTAGTTGAAAAACTACTCAGCTTGTCAAGAATCTAAGAACGGGTGAAGAGGCATGGAGTGTCTCCTGGCGGTATGTTCTAGCCCACTTTCCATGCAGGTGACTGCTTAGTTAAGTGTTTATTGAAGTACTTCTTACTGCCTTTTGCTTTGTTGACTTTGTATCATTGAAAAGCAAAGAGGATTTCACTTGTGTTGGCATTCTTTATGGGACCTTCACTGAAAAAAAAGGGGAGGGAGTAAACATCTTAGGTAGAGGCTTTAACTCCATACTTTGAAAAGAAATGAACATTTAGCCATCAGGAGTCTATAAGGGAATTAAGCATATACCAGGCAGCATTATGTAGGACTCAAGTACAGAGGAACTTGTGACCTTCTGGATGTTGTTTTTGGACTGTAGCTCCCATTAGCCCTAACCAACATGACCCATGGTTGGGGATTGTAGGATTAACTGCCCAACAGTATATTCAGGTGGGCCACATATTTCCTAGCCTTGTTCTAGTTGGCCATAGCAGCTGTTTTTTTGTTGATGCATCAGCATCCTTCTAGCATAGTGTGGCTGTCTCACTAACTGGGTTGCCTCTTCCTGTTGGCTATAAAGGAACTGGCAAGATGTGTGCTGATGTTATACTGCTGTGGCACAATGGCATCCTTTGATGCTTGTAATGTTGGCTTTTCCATCTAGGGAGCAAATGGCAAAAAGCTGTCATAAGAGGTGATGTGGACAGATTTCCTTTGTATTAAGATTGCTATATTGGAAAGCAAATGTTAGTTTTATTTTTCCACGTCCATTCGGGGATTAGGTCCTATGATGACATTTGAAATAGGATTTCCTATTATCACTATTGTATAGTGTTGATCTGTGGTGTTGGCATTAGCTTTTCCTGAGACACAAATGAAGTATTGCTCTTTACTTACTGAATTGTCACAATGATTTCTCTGTTTCTGTACTTGTCTGTCTCTTACAAATATTGTTGTTCATTGAATGGCTGAAATGAGAAAACTAGGAAGGTAAAACAAACTTCCCAGCAAGTCAAGGCATTTTAGAAAGTGGTATCTTTCTATATGGATTTTGTAGAGTGAAGGCATTGTTGAAGACTGAAGTTTTCAAACTATCAGGTTTCTTTAAAAGTTGTGGAATATTAAAGATCTTCCTTTAGTCCTACACTTGGTTTCTGTTTTTCTGTTGGAGAATGAGGCTGGTTTGACCAAGATCAAGATTATCAAATGGATTAACAAAGTTCAGGGCTACAACCTGTGACTCTCATAACACAGTGGTGCCATATACTAAATATCCCCACTTAATGGGTCCTGCTCAGTCATCAGCCCATGATTTTCCTAAGATATTGTTGACAATGTGTAGAGGTGCTGAAAATAACAGTCTTAAAATATTAAAATATTAACTATAATATGTACTTTACACTTGTGACTTGGAATGTTTTCAGATGAGGCTTTTATCACCAAATTGCCCTCTATATTTTTTTTGCCATTTTATGAAGGATCCAGATTACAACATCTTTCATTTTTAATTTTCCTGTGTTTTGCCACGTCTCCTTCTGTTTTTTGTTTTCTTTGAACAAAATACCCATCAAGAAGGCAAAAGATGGAAGGGCTACACAATGCCTTTTGCTAAGTAGCGTTAGCACCTTTCTGTCTGGAAAACACAGCCCTTGTAGCTAAGAGTATTACCGGTAAGTTGGAGATTGTGGCTGAAAAGATTTTTGAGCTCGCTTTGAATATGAGAATGCAGTGATAGTTGCTGTAAGTTTGTGTAAGGCCATTTGATCTGAATTTTATATATTGATATGTGATTTCTGTGAGGTAAACTAATTTGAAATTTGCCAGTGGACCAGTCTTCCATTGGAGTTGGTGAAGATACTTAACTTGCATTCTCAATCCAGCTTTGTACCTACCTTTGTGTCTCATCCACGGCTGCCCAGGAGACTCTGTGATGGCTGTACCGTACTGTCTTTTCCTCTTGGACTGTGACCTAGGTGTTTCACGTATCTCTGTCCTATATTTCCTATATGGCTTGGAGGGATGAGTAAAAGAATGGCAAATGTAGTGATGGATGAATGCATGCAATCTGATCCAGTACATAGGTTGTTTGCTGAACCAGCTGAGCCTCAAGCAAGTAGTATACATGTTGTGTCAAGGGAAACTGAAATTGGATTGGGTTGCATGAGTCTTATATCAAGCAAGTCCTGCTTCATTATTAGTGTACAGAAAATACCAGTTTCCTGTTTTCAAATCACTGAATCCATCCCTGAATCATGTCACTGAATATTGCATATAACTATCTATTCATATCACTGAATCTCGGAGTCTGTCAATTTCTAAGAGGTTATTTTGTCATGTTGACATACCAGGGTTTTAGCAGGGACTCCTCTCAAGGGTTTTAGGGTTAGAGAAGAAATATTAAAGTCAAAGTTGTTAGATTTGTTTTGGTGTTAACTGTCTTGTGAGGTCCCTAATAGAGGCCTGTATTCAATGTTGTGCAAGCTGACTTACACTTGTGCAGTGAAAGGGAGCCCTTCCTTTTTGTGTCCCCTCCAAGTCTGTTTCAGAAAGTTTCCCAAATCACTAAAGTAGTTACGAGCTATGGGCACAGGAAGAGAAGAACCTGTTTTTGCCAATGATGGATACTAGTAGAAGGATGGCACTGGCATATAAGCCAGGGATTAATTTGCAGGCAAAAGGCAATTTAGGTTTGTGAATGTTGTAAAGAAAATACTTAGGCTTATAAATATTTCTGTCATAATACAGGATTTTTTTTATAATTGCTGAGAAATTGCAGCTGTATTTGACTTTAATCCACACCCACAGAATGTGGCTGAAAAGAGAAGTGTCTGTGTGATATGTGGTGTGTGTACATATATATGGGTAAGAAGTACAAAAACCTAGCAGGAAGAGGCATCTCCTTGCTCAGCCCTGTCAAAACAGGAAGGAGGAAGTCCATTGCAAATCTGGGTTTACTGATTATCAGTTGAGGTTGCACTACAAAGGATGTCCATTAACAACCATCACTGTGATACATTGCTTATCCAGACTGAACAATAATTGCTCTAGTGTCACTACTACAGAATATTGACCCTGGTTATAGGAAGTAATGTTAACTAACAAACTGTACTCAGCCCTTTCCTGCTTGTAGAAACAGGATACTATTAGTGAGAACAATTCACAGAAACTGCACATACAGGAAAACATGACAAATCGAGTATAAAGGCAGAGCAAAGATTAATAAATTATCTCCCCTTGTTTGCAAAAATTAAGCAAATTCCATTCTTTTGACGTGCTGTAATCTCCCAAAATGAACAGTGGCATATTTTTAAACAGGGATGGAAGGGTTGATATCACAGATGTTTGTATGTAGAAAGTCAACTTGGGGGTTAAGAATATGTTCACATTAAATCTGTTGTTGAATTGCAGGAAACACCTGGCTTTTAACAGGAGTGCATTCAAAAACCCCCCGACAGGGAATACAGGAAAAATTGGCTTTGAGAACTGATGATTAGTGGTAAATATATATTGGTAGACAGTCAGAGAGGAAACTTTTACAAGGCTTCCTGAGAAAGTGCTGCAGTAATTTAATGTTTGCTACACTGACACTTTAGGATTATACTAATTATGGTTTGGACAGCATCCCAATTCAAATGCTGCATTTTCTGTTTGGGGCTTCAGTGACTTTTCTCTGAATGTTTATGGGAAAAACATGTCCTCACATGCATAATTCACAGTCCAGGCACAGTGGTATTATTATGGAATGATCTCCACAGTTTGTGAAGTATTTGCTTTTTTTTTTCTTGGAGAAGAAGCTGCTTACATATAAAATGAAACTAATTTCTTAATTTTGAGAATACCTGTGATGCCTAGAAATGTACAATTCTGTAATGGAAGAGTCTGTTTTAGCCTGAACTTGAAACACATATTCATATTCTATTCATCTTAAAGGCAAACCATAACATTAGTACATGAAATTGCAGAAGGAACATTATTTCATCATATTCTCATCAAATACCAGATAATTTCTTTTTCTGTGACTTTTTTGGTCCTTGTTTATTCTTTCTAAATCCTTCAAGGTTAGTCTGTGATGTCTAATTTGCTTTGATTGATGCTTTTAAAAACAAGGGCTTTGCTTGTTTCAGTTGTCATCTGCAGCCTACTCAAAGTGATGGTCAAGGATCGGGTGCTAGTCCATAAACCATGTGCTGCTGGTCCCTGGAGAGTTTCCAGGAAGGAAAGAAACTATTGTTGTCAGTGAGCACAACTGTGGTACAAGTCCCCCTGCTTAACTGGGGAAAAAGAATTATTACCAGTGCCTCACATGAGATAGCTTAAGCAACAGTGTCCTAAGTTGCTTCTCTAAAATTGTGTGCACATGTACATTTGTACAGAAGGTCCCTCATAACAATGTGACTGGTATCCACAGTTTCACCCACAATCTGCTCTAGGGCCAGGGCTGCTGCCACCAGCCAAAGTCCTTGTTCTATTCAGCCAGCTGAGAGAGACACAGCTGGGCTTCTTGTGCCTCTTTTGGCAGAGAAAGGAGATGGGCACTTCTTCCTCAGTGGAGAGAGGCACATGAAGCCAGGCACAGCTCCCCTGTCCCTTTCTCTGCCAAGGAAGAAGATGGGCTCTCTTTCCTCAGTAGGGAGGAAAATGTAAAGCCTAATAAGGATTCCTCCCCTCCACTAAAGAAGGACATGGACAGTCCTTCCCCAGTACAGAGAAGCGTGCAGAGTCTGGCATGGCTCCTCCCCCAGCTGAGAAAGGAGATAGATACTCCTTCCTTGGTAGAGAGAGCCGTTCAAAGCACGCACAGCTCCCCTCTCATGCCTGTCTCTGCTGATGAAGGGGATGTATGCTTCTTCCTCAGTGGAGAGAGAGATGTGAAGAGTGGCATGGCTCCTCCTGTTATCTGCACTTATCACCATCCACATTAGTCTGGGGACATTATCTCTTGCAAATATGGGAGACATACTGTACATTCATATTGGCATGTATGTGTTCATATGTATATGTGTGCATGCATGCATACATATAGTCATCCCTCTGTACTCAAGGATTCCTTATTCAATGGATTCAACCAACCACAGTTTGAAAAAAAAAAAAAAAATCCAAAAAACAAACCTTCAAATTGTTCAGCATTTTATATAAGGGACAACATTTTACCACGCCATTGTATGTAAAGGAACTTGAGCATCCATGGATTTTGGTATCCGTAGGAGATGCTGGAACCAAACCCCAGCGGATACTAAGGGCCCACTGTGTGTGTTTGTGTGTCTGCTCTATAAAAGTCAATGTTTTTCTGTGAGTTTGTCTGTTTGTCTGCATTAGGCAGGCAAAGACCTTGTATGATTGGCTATGTGAGGCAAGATGGCCTTATATGATTGGCTAGCTGTGGAGATTCTATGGAATCCTGGGGTTGGCAGTGTAGGAAGGGGCCTTTAAAATTCTCAGCTTGTGGGCTTCAGGCTGGTTGCTATAGAGATGAGGCCTACCATCAATAAAGATGCCAGAAAACTTTTGGGAGGCATATATGAGAAAAATGAAAGTGACGTACACAACATAGTTACAAGGTCTTCTCGCCTCACACAGTAGATTGTATGGGTTCCATATGTGAAGAATCTTAAAGTTGAAATTCAAAACAAAAAGTGCTTTCAGAAAAATGTAAAGCCATTGCACAAATTCAACAGAAAGCAAAAACTTCAAAAGCCAGTACATTAACGTCGCCAGAGAACACAGATTGGATTAGAGACTATGGGGAAAAGTTGCAGGTGCTGAAATAGGCCAGTTGCTATGGAGATGATGCCTAGCAGCAAGGAGGAGGACACTGTATTCCTACAGGAACCCAACCTCTGTATCTTAAGTACGAATACAGATTGAATTGGGGAATATGGGGATAAGTTACAGGTACTGGAATAGGCTGGTTGTTATGAACACGAGGCCCAACAGCAAGGAGGAGAACAGCGTACTCCCTCAGGAACCCAAACTGTGTATGTTAATAACTCTGAATACAGATTGCATTGGGAAATATGAAGCAAAGTTACAGGAAACGGAAATGACAGTTTGGTGAGTTCTTAAGAGGAAAATAAAAATCCCGGGCAATGCCAGATAAATACACACACACACACACACAGATTTAAATTTTATTTTAACTCAGCCTTTAAGTTTCCAATTATATCCTAATGCAGTTTTCATTGCAGAATTTTCGTAGTCGTGAACCCATGATATAGAGCTTGTCCTTGAATTATTTCTGTAGTTTTCTCTCTAGTGTGAGCAAAAATGAAAATTTCTGTGCAATACTCTCCTTGTATTCACATATTCAAAAGCATTTCAGAAGATGGTTCTATGCAGGAATACAAATGTACTTTTGGCAAATAAAAGAAGCCATATTTTTCCACAGGAAAAAAGCACATGTATTCCTGACTGATTAATTTCCCAGAACAGTTCAGGATGTTGCGTCAGGAGAAAACTGTGCAAAAGTCTTAAGGGTGTATTGTTCTTCCTGATAGGATTTTCTGGGTGTCAGAAATGCTTTTTGCAGTCAGGAAATGAATAACAGACTTTTTTTTTTATCTGTGATGAAGGATCTTATCTCATTGACAGTGTAGAAAGAAGGTTCAGTTGCCAGTCCAGTTGGCTCCTATACTTACATTATTCAGCTTGATAGGAATGTATTATTGTTATCCTGTTTTAATTCAAGCATATTGTTTAAGGAAGGGTGATATATACTAATAAAATGGTTGAGTAATTGTCAATGTACCTACTCTTCCATTTCTTCCTCTTCCACTTGGCATTGCTGCGTGTGTATCCATTTTGTCTCTTGAATGACCCACCTTTCCCCATGCAGACTGAGTTCAATCTTGTTGTCCAAAGACGACCTCATAGTTTCCTTAGCAGCACCGTGTCTAGATGATAGTGATCTGCCAGTCCATAGTTGAGGGGCGGTGTACTAGTCATTCCCTGTCAGAATCATAGAATCATAGAAATGTAGAGTTGGAAGAGACCACAGGGGCCATCCAGTCCAACCCCCTGCCATGCAGGAACACCCTCAAAGCACTCCCGACAGATGGCCATCCAGCCTCTGCTTAAAAACCTCCAAGGAAGGAGCCTCCACTACACTCCGAGGCAGCAGATTCCACTGCCGGACAGCCCTGACTGTCAGGAAGTTCTTCCTGAGGTTCAGGTGGAATCTCCTTTCCTTCAGCTTGAATCCATTGCTCCTTGTCCTGTTCTCTGGAGCAGCAGAAAACAAGCCCTCTGCTTCCTCTACATGGCATCCCTTCAAATATTTAAACATGGCTATCATGTCCCCTCTTAACCTTCTCTTCTGCAGACTAAACATACCCAGCTCTCTAAGTCTGTCCTCATAGGACATGGCTTCCAGGCCTCTCACCATTTTGGTCGCCCTCCTCTGGACTTGCTCCAGCTTATCAATATCCTTCTTGAATTGGGGTGCCCAGAACTGGACACAGTATTCAAGATGGGGTCTAACCAAAGCAGTAAGTATTTGCAGTGGTGGAAGTCAGTGTGATGTAGTGGTTTGAGTGCTGCACTTGGAGTTCTGGAGACAAGACTTCCAATCTCCCATTTTACAGTGGAAATCCACTGAGTAACCTTGAGCATGCCACACTCTCTCAGCCTCAGAGGAAGGCAAGACAAACTTCCACTGAATAAGTCTTGCCAAGAAAAAATCCATGGTAGATTTATTTTAAATTTATCATAAGTCGTGAATGAGTTGAAAGAATACAATAACAACTTGTGTTAACATTAACACTGTATTATTGTTCACATTCAGTCATTCTTAGAATGCTGGTTTTCCAAAGCTCCCTTTTCTTCCTTATCCTCTGTCTGCTTGAAACTTTTTTAAAACAGTATCAGCATTCGGAAGATAGTGAATTAGGAAATGAGCATCTTTCTTTGTTGTCCATCTTTGTTGCATCTTTCTTTGTTGTCCATGATAATGAGCATGCCAAATGTTAATATCTTCCCCTCTGACTCTTTCATTTCATCTAATAAACAATAATTTTAATGAAAGAATAGAAAGGGAGAAAAAGCTTGGAAAGAAAAGAGTATAGCAACATCTTTGAAGCTGATTTATGAGCTATTTTGAACATCAATCCACTGTTTCAGATGGACATTTGGAAGAAGTGGATAGATATCCATGAGAGCTCATACTTAGATCAGTTAGTCTCAAAGATGCTGCTAGATTATTCCCTGACTTCTTTTCTCCCTCTGCCCTTTTTATACCAAAAGAGATTAATATGGCTATCTCTTTGAAAATTACAAGTAATAATGAACCCTCTAGTGTTCATGTTGTTTTATGTTTATGAAAGTAAGTGAAACCTCAAAAAGAACATAACGGAAATCTAGTAGAGCAACCAATCCTATTACATATAAAAGATGGTATCCAGTAAAAATTTCTACTACTGGAATGGTGGATTCCAGGAGAATTGGGTGGTGGACTGTTTCCTTTCCCCATTGCAACACTCCTTACGTGTACCTGAATGTGCCTCTGAAGCGAAGCTGCTTTGTCCATTAGGCACTTTAGGCACAGTGCCTAGAGCCTAAGAAAATTTTAGGGCCTACAAAAACATCCTTAGTGGTATGTTGAGGTGAAGCGGGTAGTCAAAAACAAGAGTGCCTAGGACCTACAAAAAACTTAATGTGGCTATGTTGCGGAGGGCTGGGAAATCCTTGAGTCATGTTTTCAGTGGCCACAGGGCAGAGAGGAGGGGAAGAAGGTTCCTTGGCTGTTGTCAGTGGAATGCTGGGTTTAGCCTAAATATTTTGCTGCTTGCTTTTGTGTGAAATTCTACACGTAGTGTACAAAATACAGCAAATTGTATAACTGGACATATGATGCTATAAATAACTGAGAACTTTCACATTCTAAGAATGGAGTATTGTGTTCATGGTTGCATCTGCTGTTCTCTCTTTGACTCAAATTGACGCATTAATTATGCTGCTGCAGAGTTAGATTTTACTGTGGCTCATCTTCTTGGGAAGAGGAGGAAATTCATATGAGATTTGTATTGGTCTTTGTTCACTTCTCTATTGGAAAGGGTAGTTTTAGAGGGGCATGGAAAGTCCCCCAAAAGGCAGAGAAGTCTGTGACAAGGATGGGAGAAACTTTTCCCTATTCCAATGTTTAGAATTCAGTTCCCATAATCCCTTACTGATGGGTGGGACCTTTTGGAGATGAAATGAAAAGTATCTGGAGGGTCAAAAGATTTCCCACCTGTCATCATATATGCCATTCTATGGTATCTAGCCAAAATTCACTGATGCATTTTAGAGTTACACAAGGAAATGTAAAGAGTGGCTATGTATGAATGAATTTTCAAGCACGAGGACAGTGAAATACGCAAGAAAGGAAAATAGTTGAACTGAATATCAGTCATTTAAACATGGTGTATGTTATGTATCTGTGCATAATTATTCATTTTTATATAATATTTATAAATTGTGTGTTTGCCAAACATTCTTAACCAAAAATTGTGGGAAAACCCCTCCTTATACAACTTCTTCAAGTAACTAAGGATGAAACAGAAGCAGTGGTAATAAATTGTTTGCTCTTTCTCTCTCCATAAGGAAAATCAGTCATGACCATTTCTATGAATGTGGTTTGCAACACTTCTTAAACTGTGTTTTGTATGTGTCCTGGATTCTCACAGTTGAAAGAAAGAATGTAAATATGGTTTATTTCGTATGATGACAGGAAAAGGTTTGTCTTAATAGAAAACTTCAAGTCATACTCTTCCATGACTTATGGTTAGAAATAATTTATTGTGACTCCCACAAGGTGGTGCTGTGTCCATATGTAGCACAGAAAAATGTGCTATGGCTGATAGCTTTGTTTTGCAGTTCCTGCTGAATATAGCAAGTGGTCTGTGAAATAGTGTGGGTCTTTTTACCTTATATTTTGTATGTTCAGTTTGACTTAGATCTTTTCAGAAAAACAGAATGGTTTGAAACAAGTGTAAACTTCATTTCTACTAAAAATGTTGATGATTGTTATGTTACAGCACAGAACTATGATTTCCCAACATATATCTATACTGGATATATGACAAATACATAGTTTTATTTTTACTGTTAGAAATTCTTTCCTAAATTGTCCTTTTATTTTCTTTCTTTGCGTTGGTTTTCTTCCTACAAAATAGGATTCAAAATATTTTTTCCTGTGCGAATGCATAGCAAATATATTTCTTTATCATGCTCAGTGAAATCACACATGTTGTACTTAACAAAAAATGCTGGTATTTATTAAATCTGGATGTGAAGAAACAGCAGCTTTTGCTCCTCCATTAGGAGCAAAATGAGCTTGAATTCTGAGCTTTGGCATAGCTTCCTGCGATGTGCACTATGGTAGCTGTGGTCAATTGCTTGCAAACAACCTAAGGCCGCCTTTAAAACTTAAGCATATGCAGAAACCTCTCTATTGGAAGCCACATGACTTTAAATGTCCTAACTTGAAGGGAGTATGCCCTGTAAGAGTCTATGCAGAGCTTTTTAAGGATACAGTTCCTAGAATCCTGCAGCCATTGTGGCCAGTAATCATGCTGTCTGGGGAATTCTGGGAATTGTAGTCCACTAACAATTTAGTGTAGCTCTGGATATATGGTTCTGTACTATTTAAGGTACATCTCTCTTTCTGGCCAGTAGCTTCCTCAATTAGTTGATTAGTGTGCAGATGACAGCCAGGAGCTGAAGAGAAAAGGAGAGTCTATGTTGTAACATTGATGACATATTCTACTCTTTCTGGTTGGGAGAGGTGTAGCTTGAGAGGGAAATGATATTGAAATGAAGCACTAAATAAATAAAGAAGGAGTAATGGAGGGCTAGCTGGAGACATGCTTCTCTTTAAAAATGATCCTTACAAAGAGGCATTATAACATTTTGGAAAATCATAAGCAGGATACCTGATAGGATTGAGATCAGCTAAAGTTAGAAGAAATTTAGGCAGGTGGCTCTGAGGTGGTGTTGATAGAGTTAAAAGTACAAATATTTGATGCACTGAGACTCTCTTTGGACCTGAACAGTTGAAGAAGTACAAAAAGATCCTCCCTCCCTCCCTCACAGCAACGTGGCAGCAACATCCCAGAAGCTTTTGGAGGTGTGTTATTGCCTGTTTGGGTGGGGTGGAGAGTCAGAAATGGGTTGTGTATCCCCCCTCCAGCCTCAATGTTGCCCAAACCTTGAATTAACTATATAATACTATACAGTTATCTGGAAATAGGTTCCACTCAGCTATGGGACTTACTTCTAAGTAGTTGTGGATAAGAGCACACTGAATTACCCTGATAGCGATGTGTGTGTGTGTATGTGTGTGTGTAAAAAAAATCATGGCTTATTTTATATCAAAGATGTAATTTAAATTGTGCGAATTTAATTTCACAGGTATGGAATATCCCAAACAACAGTAGGAATTCTAGAAAAATATGTCATCATCGTTCACTGGTAGTCATGATGTTCTGTTAACTTTAGGTAGATGACTTCCTTCCGCTTCAACCTTTTTAGCCTGTCCGAAATGTCTGAAGTCATTTTGTCTTTTAATATATTTTGATTTCTGATGACTACTCGAATTCTCCACTAGGGGGCTATTTGATGCAAGGCTTTTCTGGCTTTATTTGGCCAGCTCCTAGAGATGTTTAAAAAAGCTACGTTATTGCATACTTGAAAGTTTATACACACACACACATATATACAATATATATAAATAGTGTAATATATTACAAAAATGAATCATATAAATTTTATAAATTATAATATATAAATTATATAAGTTATAAATATATATAAATTATAATATATAAATATTATACACATGAAAAGATAATTCTGAAGGAGCAATGGAAATCATGCTGCCCTCCAGAGATTTTTGGGTTTCAATTCCTGGTAGGCTTCACCAGTGAATCTAATGGAGAAGAATGCTGAGAATTGAAGTTTAACAAGACTCTTGTTTTAAAGTACAGTTGGTGTCTAGTTTCTTGTCAGGAAAGAAAGAACTGGCTTATTTATTGAGAAACTTGGGTTAATCTGAATTTTTTAGCTGAATAATTAGTATATCAATTATTCACTGAACAAGGGAATAAACATTACCAAGTCATGTGCTGCTTCTGTCTTGTTTTGATGCAGTTGTTTTATGGACTGTATAAGTTTCCTTGACTGCTTTCTTGTGTTGTTGCTGTTTTTATATTTATTTGTATCATGCCTTTCCCCCTATCTAGAGACAGCTTATAAAAATTAAAACATACAGCTAAAAGTCATGCTGCCCTTGAAATAAAGCATGCATGCAAAATGATAGGGTATGACATAAACAATAAATATAAAAGAAATGCTAACTCTGACGTGGGTTTGGATTTTTAATTGTGCATTTGAATCTATTCTAGGTCTAGTACTGATAGTTTGTTTTGTTTGTGGAATGGAGCTGAGATCTTACACTGTTTAGAAAAAGAAAGCATTTAAACATGGGGCATTCTCCACTAGAGGGCTATTTGTACCAGACCTTTTAAAGCTGTATTTGGCTAGCTCCTAGATGTGTTTAAAATGCGATGTTATGACTTACTTGAAGATAATATATATTTTGTACAGTAACATATAGGTATTTATAAATGGGCATTTAGGAAATCTTTGACCCTGTTCCACTAGTATTTGAGTGTTAAGGTTCAGATGAGTCATAGAACTGAAATATGGCTGGTTTAATGTCTAGATCAAGAAAATAAAACTTATCTCGGTTCCCATATTATATTCTTCTCATCTAAATCAATTTTGGGTACGGATAGGTATAGTTTATTTATTTACTCCGTATGTAATTTGAATTTTTTATTTTATACTTTGTTTAATTAAGATTCTAAATAATGATTGCTGCTCAAATTTTATATACTTGACAGGTCTGTATATGATGATCAACCGAATGCACACCAGAAGTTTATGGAAAAACTAGATGCGTGCATACGCAATCATGATAGGGAGATTGAAAAGATGTGCAATTTTCACCATCAAGGTTTTGTGGATGCTATTACAGAACTCCTTAAAGTAAGAGCTGATGCAGAAAAATTAAAGGTAAGGCACTAGCTTTATTTTTACATCAGTTTAAAAACAATGGAAGGATTTGTTTGTGTTGCAAACAGGTTCATAACTGTCCACTCCCCTTTAAGTATTGACATATTTGGATGTTTGCAAACTGATTCAAAAACTGATTGCAGCGGTGAGAACAGAGCTGTTCTTTTTAAATGAACAATACATTTAATTGTACATAATAGTGCAGTAATTGTAAGACAGATCCAATAAAGCATGCAAATCTAAAAAAAAATAGCAAGTTTTCCTGAAACAAACTCCCAAATCCAACATGGGATTTTCCTTTTCAAACCACCATTTTCTCTGCATCCTCAAAAAGAAGATGGAACTGTTAGCATTCATTGAAACTTACTGTGAGATTTCCTCAAAAGTAAAATATGGAACTAGTCTCCTTAGCTCTCTTTACACATTTGCAAGAAAAATATGCACACCAGACAGAATGAGTGTAGTTCACCAGAGGTTATGATTAGAACAGCATTATATAAAGGATATTCAGATAACAAGAGACCAAATACAGCATCAATGAGGTCATTGAGCATCTTTGTTCAGAAATTAATGAGTTTTTTAATAAACTAGAATGTGCTCCCTTATTATGATGACCTAATGAGTCACTTAATATGTGGGAAAGTCCGAGGTCGAGCTTTGCCTGCACCTGCGGCATTAAAATGTTGCTGTGGCTTGGAGATTTCCACGTTTGATGTTAATCAACCACCCAGTGTTTGCATTCAGCAAAGTATGAATGTTTAATTACCATAAAATGCAATCACCATTTCTTGCAGACAATGAATGGCACATAGAGCTCATTGAGGTTATCAAAAAGGGACCAGTGGTCAATTGGGTCAATGATTTGAATTGTTTGACAGACCCACAGAAACAAATAAAGTTCAAAAATCCCAAGTAAATTTGAGAAGTTTGCCACAGAATCTGTTAGAAAGAACTGTCATAACTAATTGAAGTTAACAAAAAAACTCTTGGTGATCAAAAGTTCAAGTTCAAGCTGTAGAGTTAATTTGGATTTGCATTTCTTTGTTCTGAGTTTCTCATGAAGCATGATCTGATTACAAGGGTGAACAGTTGCGTCAGGGCAATATATGCATATTTGTCTAACAAAGGTGAAATTATTTTTAAGGTCCAAGTTACTGATACCAACCGAAGGCTTCAAGATGCTGGGAAAGAGGTGAGAAAAATGGTGCTTCCTATGTGCTGAATGAACATTTGTAGGAAACAGCTTGTGTCCATGCTTTAACTGCAACATGTTTTTTGAAAATACCCAAGGTGATAGCACAGACGGAGGAAATCATCCAGTGTAGACTTCAGCAGCGGAATATTACAACAGTGGTTGAGAAGCTTCAGTTGTGTCTTCCAGGTGAGTTAGCAGTACGTAGAGTACCTGAACAACAGCACTGAAATAAGACACCTGTAAAGTCCAGTGCATTGATGTCAAAATGGTCTTACATTTGTGTTGTATCTTTGGAAACAAGTATCATTGTAGACTTAAATGGGATTTTTCAGCTGAGAGCCACCGTGGCTAATCCTGTTCTCATTGTATAGCCAGGATACTCGTAAGAGGCTAGGGATGATGATGACGACGACTGATTTAATGCAGGGTTGGATAAACTTCAGACTTATGTGATCTGTGTCATTTTTTATTGCAACCCCAAGATTCAATGGCTGGAGGCTGCTGTAGAAGAACTACATTTAGAATTAAATAATTCTGAATCTAGCAGCGGTTATGAATACAAGACGGCAATTGTAGTCCTTTCATTAAAAAAAAAGACCTTTTTGTTGTTGCCATGATTGAACAACTAACTGTCAGAAATCCTTGCTGATCTACTATGAATCATCCAGAGCTCTCCTGTTACATCCCTAGCTAACTTGTACCCCCCTTTGCCTAATAGATGCAGTGTTTTCATGCTGTTCAGTGTCAACCTTTATTTACTTATTGCTGAAATTAACAGTTTCAGAGGGAAGTTAAATGTTCTCCATGTACCTTTTCCCTGCCAAATCATGATTTCTAGACATTTATTTCAGCTGGCTATTGAAATATGATGTATAGCTCTTTTGAATGCACGAGCAGTTTCTAACATGGTGTGCTACTTATAAGAACTGGTCCTGCTGCAGTCTGCAACCATTCTTTGTTGTTATTTGCTGTAACTTTCAGGGATTACAGTAGGTGGTACTGTTGGTATACAGTACACTGTCTCTATGAACATTATGTACGGGAAGCCCTGAATGTTTTAGGGTTGCTCTCAGTAAGGAAATGTTTGCAGGTTTGCATTGAGGCAGACTTGAACTTGCTATTTTGATTTTAGCATTTTTCTTGATGGATCATTGGCCCTTGCTGCCCTCAGCACACATTACATTGCCTTAAAATGTTGCCATGTTTTTTTACCTTTATATTGTAAAACCTTTCTCAGACAAAGAACATATTTGTATGTAAAACTGTACGTAAGCTGGAACATGTGTATTTTGTAATCTTTGCACATTTTTTAGTAGGACTTACAAGTTTTAATATCTTCATTTATGCAGTATTGGAGATGTACAGCAAATTAAAAGAGCAGATGAATGTAAAAAGGTGAGTAGAATTCTTTTTAAGCAGACTACAACTTTTTTTTTTAATGAATGGGTTCATCCACTTGTCTTCTACAATTACTGATGGAATGGTAAAGACTACTCCAGTCAAGACATACAATGAATCTTGGTCTGGTCATTGTATTCTTTTCATGTCTTTGTTTCATGTCTGTCATTACAATTGAACAGATGTTATGAGAAAAATGAAGCATTTTCAAGGGCTTAATGATTGTCTTGAGAAAATAAGCTCTATTTTAAGCAGCTTGCAATGCAGTGAAAGTATTCAAGCTAGGTTTATAATGGTATTTATAATGTGATTTGCTTTAGAATTTTCAAATAGGCTGTGAACAATTGGTAAGTCATAAAAATGAAAAAAACAGGCTCCCTGTGCTATTACTATTTGCCTTCAGTTGCAGTTCAGTATATCCTTAGATGGGTTTAAATCCTATAAAGCACAGCAGAACTGTCTTCTGGAAAAGCTTGCATTGGATTGCACTGTTAAGCTTTCAGAAAAGCAGATTCTAAACAATTGTGTATTTCTTTGAAAAGAAAGAAGAGTTGAAAGAAAAGTTATGATCTCTTATCTTTTATATAATTTAATTGCCCATTGTTAGATTCTTTAGTATTTAATTTTTTTACTGTAATTATAAACCTTGTGCAGATATTTGCAATAAAGCCCATTTTACAGCTGTGAATCAATATCTCTTTATCTCTGTATTTTAAATTATTGCCTTTAAAATTTACTCTCAATAAATTTTTTAAGTGATTGCCAACTTCCCTAATGTAGTTTTGGAGTCTGTTTTACTTCTCAAAGATTTTCATTTTTTTTTATTTACTGCAATTTTTAAAAACAAATATGGCTAGTAGAAGCATCACTAATTGTTAATCTGCTATGCTTTATTGCATAGCTACAATTCCCTACTCCAGCCAATAGACTACACTCACTTTGTATATCGACTGCATAGACTCCCAACATTTCATGGATGAAAGGGGGCACTTGTGTGTATGTGGATGGTGATAGGAGATACTGCTCACCAGACAATAATGGAGTCATTGCAGTCCGTACTCTGATGGGCCAAAATCATGAAGTAGAAATGAAAAGTGCCTGCATGTAGGTAAGGTCTAGATATTGAGAGCGGGTGAGGCAAGCTGCTCACACTACATGGCAAAACAAATGCATAGAATGCAGTGTACACATAGTATGGCTTTTGTGCCAGAAACCAAATAATGAGCCTTGGCCTGGCTTATTTTCTTCCTTTGATTCTGACCCAAGTTTCCTCCAGGAAGTCCTGTGACCTTTGTTTGGATGTGTAGACAGCTGACTGCACTCACCCCATCCCAATCATGTGCACAGAAGGGATGTCACCAAAGAACAAAATTTATTAAAATTAAGAAGACACATTGTCGTCAAGAGGAATTTAGTATTGTAGAGAAAGCCACACAGATATCCTTAAATTCATAGAGAAAGCCACAAATATTCCCAAGTTGGCAAATTCCCCTTTTCTCCTAAAGTCTACATGTGTGTGTACTTTTTAATGGTTAATGTAAGTATGGAGTGTTTGGGTTGGAAGTCTTGCTCTGTCAAGATGCAAAGAAAAGAGAAACTAAATGTGCTGCAATTTAAAAAAAAGTTGAATGTTTCGATATACTATACTCACCCAGCAGACTTCCAAAGCAGTTCCTCAAAGAAATGGCTATGTTATGATGCCTGACCCAGCTAGCAGGAATTGCAAAACATGAATTCAGCTGATAGGGAATCTCAGATAATTAAAAAAAACCAACAGACCATATCAAATATCAACAAACCATATAAAATTTGCTGAATACATACAAATTGATTCTGTGTAAAGGAAAAGGGTTACATTTTGCATCAAACATTTTTCCTTTTCTTATTTTTTTAAACTAGCCACTATATCTTCAAAAAGGGCAACCTTCTGTGATGGTTACAGTCTTGCAGAAGAAAGTTCAGTTTGCCCTCATTCCCTCTGACCCCAGTTTCCTATGTCTAGGGGTACAGCTATAGGAGATGCAAAAATGAGGGCATTGCCCCCTAAAAAGAATCCTTCTGAAATGAAATTTTCCTTCAGTCCTCTCATTTCTAGTGTTGTAGTAACTTCAAACTTCAACTGAGCATTTAGAAGTGCCATTTAGGCGTCCAAAGAAAACAGGCAGGCAAAGAGACCTAAGGAATGTGAACACAACAGATGAAGGAGTTTTAGAAGAGACCAATTTTCAATGTGTCATTCTCTCCACTGCTAGAAATTTGGGGATTGAAGGAAAATTTCCTGTGGGGACAGAATTCTTAGTCCAGGAACTCTTCAGTGCCCTCGTTTTGACCTCCCACAACATCCCTGCTATGAGCCTAGGAAAAGGAGATAAATAATACTCTCTAGGACTACAATACAACCAATATTTCAGTAAATAGTGAGACAGATCTTCCATTTCAGGACAGCTTGTACTATCTTTTCCTGCTTGAGCAGAGTTATTGTTTTCAGAACATATCGTTCCCAAAGAAGAGCCAGCACTGGGGCTGTATTCCACATATTTTGGGGAATTAAAGATCAGTGGATTCTGGCTTCCTTTCTGAAATTAAGGGCCCTTCATACTGTACAATTACAGTTTGGAGAGGCACTAAAACTCTCTGGCTGAGAATTCTAAATATCCCTCCTTAAACTCCGGATCCCTGGCTTCCATAGGCTGCAGCCATGACAGTGAGAGTGGTGTTGAAGTGCTGTAATTGTGTTGTGTGAAAAGGCCTCCACTGTAGATTAACCAACGGTGAAATAAGGTCCATCTCAAATATCATTGGTCAGTATTGTCACAGCAGGAATTAAACTGGGCAAGTGGAGATAAAACAAAAGGGCGTATATCTGCAACAGAACTCTAGATGGAGCTGTTGATCTGCATCAGAATATCGGGGTTCCCCTAGAGTTCTGCACAAGTAGAAGAACACTGGCCCCGTTTTATAACTGAGAAGCAAAGTAACTATCCCAACATTAGCTGGTCAAGTGATAAGCAGCATTATTAAGCAGAAATCATAGTTAACTAGGAATAAAATATACATTTTATTATGTGCATAGTGCTTCTCCTTTACTACAGCAGTCTGTTACTGTTCACTTTTCAACCCAGCAAATGTGTGCAAAAGCATTATTTTGCATGCAAACCCCTCTTTTCTTGATTATAGGTTCTCTTCTCCCCACTCCCCAACTTATTTTGTGCAAAGACCTTACCAGCACAGGTCAGAAGTCTGTTTCAGTACTGGGCAGTGGCCTGCACTATAGGAAGAGAAATACCTCTGAGAATGTGCAAGATGCATTACCCTCACCACTGAACAACTTTAGCCTTCTGCCTTCTTGGACGTGCTTCAGAGCAACTGTGGAAAGAACAGAGATGTAGCTGTGGGGCAAGGCACAATGAGGGATACAGACTCAAATGTCTAGCATTGCAGTAACTTAAAATTTCAGTTGAGCACTTATCAAGATACTTTAGGCATCCAAAGAAAGAGAGCAGGCAAAGTTTCCAAGGGAATGCAAGTACAGCAAGTATAGGCATTGTTGGTATGAACCTTTTGTTGTGTCTCACTTTCTGCAGAGCTAGGAATTTAGAGACTGAAGGGAAATTTCATGGGGCAGGGGGCAGAATACTTACTTGGTGGCAACACTTTCATTCTTTCTCCCCAGCTATATACTGGGAAGTCTCTGATAGTGATAAGAAACTGCTATCAAGTGCTTGTATGTATATATGTGTGTCAGTTGTGTTAGTGAATAACTTGTTGGGTCCCACACTGCCTTTCTAAAAGTTTTGCGCAGCTGAGACACATTTAGTTTAGGACAGGGCTGGCACTCTCATCAGGCAGGATGAGCCCCTTTCTTTGGAATTAGGGCTTCTTGCCATTGAATGTTTGGCTTGCATTGCCATCTATTTCCACATTTCTCTCTCTGACCGGCTGCTGCCACTACATCTCACACACTGCAAAGTACCCATGGCTGCATTTTGCTACTGTGGCATTTGCTGCTGCAAGAAGGTCATGCATTCTTTGGGGAAGGAGTTCTTCCTTGGAGTGAGGCATTGAAGGTGCCTGTATTACTGCTGCTTTCCACAATAGTGGTAAACATCAGTGAAGGTAAATTCATTGTTTAAAGTTTTTTAAAAAAGCAACTTTAAACAGCCTCTGCTGCCATAGCAATCCTGTTGGAAGTGGAACTTTTCTTAAATTTTGCACTGGGGCACACAGGGCAAAGCAATTGCCCCATCACTGGAATTCTTATGCCAATAGCAACAGATCTGCTGTAGTCAAAGCATATGGAGTGATCAGATTTTTCTTGTACAATGAACTAGACCCCTGTTTTAAGATTCCTGCTTGTTTTAGCAGTTTAGGAACAGCTATGAGGCCAATGTACTCCCTCACACATTCCTGCTCTGCTGTGATCCTGGTTTGTTCCAACCAGAGTTCTCTGTTCATTTTGAGTTCTCAAAATGAAGAACACAGGTTTAATGCCTGTTTATTTACTGGGATTCTGAGCTGTGTTTTGGTCTTGGATAGTGTGTCCAGCTGTTAAATACAAGAGGCTGAAGATAAAACAAGAACAAGAGCATTTTTTAAAGGACTGTAGGAATGTAACCTGGAACGTTCCTTATTCTGACTGGCCAAATGGTATCAAGACGCATTCCTGTTTTCACTTTTCCCCCAAAAAAGCTTTCTCTTCCTCCATAGTGCCAAGTTTCTACTCACTCTCTTTGTTTTGTGGTGGCACTTCTTACATTTCTTATTCTTCCACTGATTGCAGCCATCTGTCAATATTTGTGTTAATGGATACCACATCTAGAATGCCATTTTCCTTGTTTTCTTCCAAAGACAGCATTTGAAAGTCTCTCAGTAAAGTTTTCCATCTTAAACACAAGTACTGAGAAAATGTTCTGGTTAGAGCTTAGAATCAAGACAAGTTTTCACAGCCTTCTGTTTCTTCAGCAGCAGTCAATTTGAGTCTTCAGGAGAAGGTGGAAAGCTCCAAGGGGATTAACTCTGCTCCATCCCTCTCCTTCCTGCACACATCTTCATCACTCCTTTCAGTGCCCTCTGTTATTTGCATGAGATTGTGACTGTTCAGAATTTAGAGCTTATGCTATGTTGTAAATTTGTTTGAATTGCATTTGGGTAACAATAAAAAAAGCTGTTGTTCTGTTCACTTTTCTAAAAAATTAGAACATGCATCTTTCTTTTCTTTTTTCTTTTTGCCCTAGATACTATTCTGCTTTAAAAACTATGGAGCAGTTAGAAAATATATACTTCCCTAGAGTTAGTCAGTACCGTTTTTGTCAGATAATGATTGAAAACCTTCCAAAACTTCGTGAAGAAATTAAAGAAATTTCCATGTCAGATCTAAAGGATTTTCTGGAGAGCATTCGGAAGCATTTGGATAAAATTGGTGAAACAGCAATGAAACAGGTAAGCTTACTAGGAGCTAAGAAAACTCTTTAATGCATTACTTCTCAACTAAGCTTTTGGTGACACCAGTAAAAACTGAGACTTAGTTCATGTCCTCTGTGGGCCTTGAATGATGGAGGCATGATACAAAACTTGCCTTCCATCATCCATGCATGTGCATGTGCTCACAAGCACACTCACCTACCTACTATGTATTATGCATTCTCCATGTGGAAACATGATTTCTGTAATCTTTATCCCATCCACTTTTCTTTGATCGTAAGAATCGCATAGATCACTTGTATGCAGTGTCTCTGTGTCACCCTTGTTTTTTAGATTCAGGGTAGAAGCCTCCACCAATTGAAGACCTGGTTAATATATGGAAAGCCATAACATGTAATGTAGATATATTTGAAAATAACAGCATGATGAACAGAATAAAGAGCTGGTTTCTCCTTTCCCCTTCCTTCCTTTTCCTCCTTCCTTCCCTTCCTACTTTCCTTACTGCCTTTCTTCAGAAGATGAAATTATGCCTGACTTCAGCAAAACCTGATTACAAAAGTGTTGCTTGTGCTGAATGGTTTGAAGAGTGCTCTGTGTGTGCGGAGGTGTGTGGACCACATTCAGTTGGACAGGCAGTGGGTGGGAGGGCTGCTGACCTTTTCACTTGTCCACCACTTTTTTTCTTCACTTACTTTTCTCTCTGTTGGGTTTCAAGACCTTAAAGAGCCTAGCTGGAGAGTGGAGGCCAAGCAAGAACAAAGCAGTGGGTGAAGGAAGAGTAGCAACCCCGTGGTGTCGAATCTTGGCTTGAAATTGTCCATCCCACACACACTTATGCCTGTATTCAGAGAGCATTGCCTCTGTGTGAAGATAGCCATCTACCAAAGTCACACCTAGCTCTGGACCAAGCTGCCCCTGTCCCCTTTGTCATTGTTTTTTTCCTTAGAGCCTTGTGTGGTCTTTTTATATCCAATGTGTGTTTTTACTCTTACAGGCACAGCAGCAGAAAACGTTTAATACTGTTCTCCAGAAACCAAACAATGTCCATTATGGGAAGAATAAATATATAAATGATGGAATTCCAGAACGAAGGAATGAGGTTGTTTCAAAGCAAAGCCTTGGTGTGGAGGAGGAGGAAGAAGGACATGAAGATGAGGTATTTTGGTCTCACATGAATTTTAATACTTGTCCATATAACTCATCTTTTAGGACACAGATGGTGAAATGTTGGGATTCCAGTTGTTAGGCTGCAACTCCTAGATGTTGGGCTATAACTCCTAGATATCATTGGACTGCAGCTCCCATCATTCCTCTCCACTGACTGTGCTAGCTAGGGCTGATGAGAATTACACTCTGCTAACATGTGAAGGATGACATATTAACCCATGCTGCTTTAGGACACAGTCCAGAAGTAGAAAGCTGGAACTTGCCAGCTGGCTTTTTGGAATAGGCTGGTATCTTGAAGAGGGTCATTTAAAGTGGTTTAAACAGTCCTGTGGAATAGCTTATTTCTTTTCTTTGAAGAAATGTTTCTTATGCCATATTACCACTTCAGAAATTCCTCATTATCTTCAAAAATGTTTGCTCATATGTAATAGAAATGAGAGAAAGAAATCTGCTCGGCTCACAAAACTCTTTGTAGTTCTTTGAGTTGTGATGATGAGAAAAGAATGCAGAAGTACACAGTAAATATAGTTTAGGTGATTTTGATTGGTTTACTATTTCTGTGCAACTCTTCCACCATGTTATCACAATATAATATCCCTAGATTCACTGTTTTATGTAAACACCTGATTTGCAGTTCCTAAATGAATGTGCAAACTGAAACACAGTTATTCTTTGATATGTACATTTTTGCAATGTTGCAGTGCAATGAAAATGCATTCAGAAATGCATCCACAAAAATATGTATGTTGCCAAAGATAATGTTCAAATGTTTAAATAGATATTGTTTGCCCAGAATGTGTACATGAAGCAAAATTGTTTATGAAACTGTCTTAGCCTAAGAGAGGATCAACATAAGTTTTGGTGCGCCTCTTTTTTGGGGAAGAGAGTGAAGAACAAAACAAGTACAAGTGAGAAAATGAGAATGAGCCTAATTAAACCCCATGTTAAATACATAGTTGAACAAGAGTACTTAATACAATTGCTTTTCTTCTGAAGTAAAAGAAACTAGTTGGGTTAGGAGAAGTGATCATGAAGTAAACAGGAAGGAGGAAGGAACAAAAATCCTCTCTGCTGTAGGGCCCAGAGAGTGTGCACAAAGAGGAGACAGGAGCAGCTGCAGCCTTCTCATCCTTGTATTCTTCTGTCCTTCTTCCAGAAGTGGCAAAGTTCAGGCTGAGCAGGTATGTCCCACTGTTTGGAGTAATCTGGAGGCCAGAAGCACTCCAAACTCTCTTGCTGTCTGGGACAAGTGCAAAGCCCCCACTGGGCACCTCAACCACACACATTATGATGAAAAAGAAGAACTGCAGCTGGTTCCCTGTCCCCACTCACCTGCTCACCCTCCCAGCCAAGCAACGCCCTGATCATCAAAAGAGGGGGATGAGGACACAGTGTTAATATCAGTGACAGAGCCTCTAGTAGAGGAAGTTAGAGCTTCCTGAATCCCTGGTTCTGGATCTTAAAGGCTAAGCTCTGGGGCAGAGAAAGAGTTGTCTAGATGTGCAGTATTGTGTTACCTATTGTTGTAACACAGACAGTTTTCTTAGACACCTCTTCTCTTCCTACAGAGCTTGATTCTGAAGATCTGGAGCCAGGGATTCAGGAAGCTGTGACTCATACAGTGGATACTGCTAGTAGCTCAGAGGCTTCAGCTGTTGTTGCCTGTGTCTTCTACTTCTTAGAGTAGTGTGGTGCCAGCAAAGGCCACCAGAAAAAGTGCACCACCCCCTGAGACAGGTGCCTGTCCCGTATTTTGGTTTACACCCTGCCTTTCCTCCATGGTTTACTGAGGCTAGTTGAACGGTTGGTCCTGTTGAGGTTTCTTGGCTAGGAAGTGCTTCTCCCATGTTCTTTTCCAGAACTTCCTGACCAGAAAAGGATAGCTTGCTGTTTACTGTTTACTTTAAAGTTGCTACCTCTCTTACCCAGTTGGCTTCTTTCCCTTTAAAACAAAAGCAGGTGTGTTAGCCACCTTTTTTGAAATACTTGCTTAATGACACATTTCAGGTGTTATGTAAGAGGTGCTTTATGTGTTTTTAACTGTTTTCATTTAATGTCTTAAAGTAATTTTCTTAATTGGATTCCTTTTGAAAAAACTTTTTAAAACACATATTGTTTTAGTTATTTTGTTTTCACTTACATTGGAAGTCACTTTGAGTCCCATTTTGGGAGAGCGATGTGATATAAATCAAATAAATAAACGGACTGGTGTCCTCTTGGTATATTATGCTGGTATAACTCCTCAATGTGCCAGTGGTTGTACTTTCTAGACACTTTCGTAAAGTCCCCTTACACAAGTACGTTCCCATTTTCCCACAGTATAGTAGCGCAGCTTAAAACTTGATCACTGCAGAGGCAAAGCTTCACCCTCTCCCCCAACCTGGAGTTGCCGCTAGGATGGGCAGAATAATGGCTAGAATGCCTCACCTTCATTAGTGTTCTGCTGACATTGAACAAGGGCTCAGTCTTAATTAGGCCCAGACTGGGTCTGAACCAGACAGAATTTTCTGCCCTTGTATCAGACCCCATTTCAGATTAAGAAAAAGTGATGACAAAAAACATGTCAAGTACTGAAGGAAACACCACAAAACAATTCAATAGGAAATAACAGAAGAGGGATGTAATTTACATTTGATGAGTGAAAAATGGTATAGGTGACACAGATCTAATGTATTACAGGAGCAAAAACTTAAAAAAAAAAACCTTTCGCTCATTAATGCCACTCAGCACAAAAACTCAACAGCTTAAAACTTTCAAATTTCCAGTACTGGCTGTGCCCACTTTCTGCTGTTCTCTCTCAAGCCTAATTGCACTTCTCCAAAAATGCCAGCAAGGCAGGCATATATTCCTAACCTGCTGACCCTGATAAACACTTATTTCCCTCTCCTCCACAAACAAACAGCAAATGCTGGAACAAAGAAATACAATGCCTTTGTGGATGTTTCCTTTTTAAAAAATCATCCCTTCAGGTACCTCATTAAAGATTACCCCAATTTCTTCTCCTTATCTATAAGAACCACAACCACCAAATTGCTACTGTTTACCAGTAGCTACTACAGTGGTACCCATTTCAAGTCAGTTGGAATGTGCTTTGAGATTATATTTGCTGGCCCACAAGTTTGACTTTGTACCTAATCCACAATAGAAATAAATAAAGCAAATATTTTCATCTGCTGTATAAGTGGTTGTTACTTCTCAGAGGAATGGGGATGGGAATATTTGTTCTTTTCCCTTCTTGCACTGGAATTTTTAAAATCTAATTCTTTCTAACCCAAGTACGGAAAGTTGATGTAAATATTAATGTGTTGAAAGTTGTTGTAAATATTCAAAAATGAAATGAAACAAAGTTGTCCTCCATTTGTACTGGCCAAATTCAATAGGAATAGATGTAACTGTTCTGGCATGGTGTTTTCCCTGTCATGCAAGATTTAAAGATTTAGGAACCTCTCAAAGAAAGATTAAAAAAAAAAGATGTCGTGGCTCATTCAGCATCAACATAGTTTGATGCACAGGGATTCATTTTTAAGGAACACTCACAGCCCTGTGTCTAAATAGATTGATCTCTCAGGTTGAGTTTCTCCCATACTTTTTTTAATCTGAAGTTCTTTCTGTTTTGAATGTGAAGATGTTTCCTAGTTATTGTAAACTGTTAAAAAATTAACTGAACTGAAATTTTCATTCATCCCTACTAAGAAGCTAGTTCATAGTTTTGTGGATCAGTTTACCTTTCTCTGAACTTGCAGAGACCTGGAAATAAATGTGAGGAAATATGTGTTTCCTATACTTTCAGATACTTTATTACACCTGACTTTTGTCTTATTTTGTTCTTCATGAGTAACTTAAGAAATTTATACATTTGGATTCACACCCTTCTAATGTCTGCATTTACCAGTGCAAAAGGGGATAGATATGGTTTTTAGTGAGTTTCGTTACATTTTTCATGTCTTTCTGACCTTCCGTGTAAAAGCATAATCAAAAGACCTTTATCTTGTACGGGGACTGAAAGAACTGTCACATAGATTAGATCACTGATTCCTGTAAAGTTTGCCTCAGAGTGAGAATATCTGCTTTCTATCTACTTTGCTGATCTCAGTTTGTTACACTTGATTTACTTTATACCATTGCTTAGCAGATTTTGTATTCCCCCCCCTTCCTACAGGTTTTGACCGCTCATGATCTGGTCGATTTCTCTCCTGTTTATAGGTGCTTACATATTTATTCAGTGCTGGTATGTACATAGTTCTCTCTCTCTCTCTCTCTTTTTTTTACACTTCTATCAAACTTTGTCTAATCATGTTTGTGGAAAAACTTGCTGCAAATTTCCTAAGGCCGTTGAAGCTCCCTGTGTAGAAATCCATCTAGATTTTAAAGATAAATGCGAGTGTGCTATTTCTTTTTCAAAAAGATAAAGATTTTATAGTTCACATTTATTAATATCTGTACAGCCCTACTGACCCTGTAAGACTTGAGTCCAAAGATGCACTAGTAGCTCCCCTTCAGCAGGCAGAGGGCAATTTTCATTAATTTCATTCCTTCACAAAATTTGAGAGGGATACTGCAATACTCCATCGCAGACCAAATTTCTGTTAGTGAAACTTTGAACATAGGATTGTTGTGTCTAACCATGCTGACTAGGAAGGATTTGAGTCTACATCTGGAAGAAACCAAGTTGGGGAAGGATGCTTATAATATTTTACAGATTAACCTCCTAGCTATAGAAGGTTTGCTGAAGTGTACCTGTACTCAAGCATAAACTATTCAGTGCATTGAAACTTGCAGTGCAAACTATTCACTAGATGAAAATTAGCAGTTACATTTTTTTTTAAATAAGCAGCAGTCCCAGTAGGGGTTAGTAGTCTGGTTAACTCTTTTCTTGTTTTGATTCAAATTCTGTGCCCTCTTCCACAGGATAGCTGCTTTTTCCTTTTAAAAATGTAACTGATTTCTTTTGTAATTTTCATCTTGCCCAGTTATATCCATGCACATGATAATTTTTTTCTCAGAGGGAGGATGACTACCAGGCACTGGAAGGGACCTTAAGCCTCTTGTAAAACATGAAAGGTTTATATATCTCATCCGTCCCTTTTGTGCCCCCACAGGATTTTGTTCAAAATTTTTTCCCACTCCCCCCTAAAAATATTCAGCCATTTGATTCACTTATCCCCACCACCACCACACATGTTTCTTAGGCCAGAAGAGGCCATTTTTCAAAATGTATAGTGACAAGATGATCATTCTTGTTTTGGAAAAAAAAAAAAGGCCTATATGAGCCAAGAATAGATAGGGGCAGTAGAGAGGATAAAATATGGCTGGATTGCCAATCATGTCCCCTCAGTGGCTTCAGTGGTTTCTATTGGCCAATTTTGATGGAAGCAATCTATGTGGATTGGGTTTTCGAAAAAGGTTTGCACTTTCTTATTACAGTACTCGGTATGTCTTTTTGTTTGGAATTTACTAATTCAATCTCAAAAAGCAAATTAACTGCATCAGTAATAAAACGGAATTTGAGTAGTTCAGGTAGATTTTTAAAAAACAGCTTGCTTACATACAAATTACATTGCACATAGTATATGAATGAGTCATTTCTGACATACAGTCTTCTCTTAATGAACCACTCTGAAGAAAAAGATGAACTATCACTCTGAACTGTTTGTAATGTAGTCAGAAATTTCTGTGTAGATCAGGTTTCCCCAACCTGGGACTTTGTACATTTTTTTGGCTACAATTCCCATCATCCATAGTCAGCATGGCCTTTGAACAGAATTGATCAAACTTGTTAGCCAAAACATTTGAAGGGGTCCAAGATGGGTAGATCTGGTATAGCTGTTTCTTATTACACAGAAGACAGAATATAATGGAAATAGAGAATGCCACTATAGAGTTATGATACAAGTTGACATTAAACTTTGAAGCATATCTTAGTAATGTTTGTCTGAAACTATTAAGGAGATTTCAAAGGACAACAGAAGAAACTCTTCCCTCCTTCATGCAGCTGATTGTTACTTTGGATATTTCTTTTTATTTGTTGTATTTTTCCTGAGTTCAAATAATTATTTCTCTTATTAATAAGCTGAAATATGAATAACGTTTTGGGTGTTTACAGAGACACATTGCGGAAGGTATGTATGCAAGCCCAGACTGCTCCCTTGTTTGCAAATGAAAGAGCAGTTGGGGCACGCACACACACTTGCCACTGGGTCCCTTTCAGCAGAGGCATGGCAGTGGTGGGGGAGGCACAGAAGGACGCAGCAGAAAGCATGTGTGCACACTCCAACTGCTCCCTCGTTTGCAAAGGAGAGAGCCGTTTGGGTGCGTGTGCATGCGTACTACTAGGTCCCTTTCCTCAGAGATGTGGCAGCGGGGAGGGGGTGAGTGGGCACAAAGGGACATGGGGGAAGGCATGTGTGCATGCTCCAGCCACTCCCTCAGTTGCAAACAAGGGTGCAAGTCCACCTGCCAGTGGGTTCCTTTCATGAAGGACAAAGCAGTGTGAGTGGGTGAGCGCAGAGGACACATTGGAAGGCATATGTGCATGTCCCAACTGCTCCCTCACTAGCAAATGAGACAGCAGTTTGGTCATGCATGTGCACCTGCCACTAGGACCCTTTTGTCAGGGACACAGCAGTGGGGGTGGAACGGACAGAGACTCATAGGGAGGCATTTGCTCCTTCATTTGCAAATGAAAGAGCAGTTTTGGCACACACACACACACACACACATCTGCTGATGTCACATCCCTGTTGCTGCCGCTGCTGTTGGAATTCAGCAGCATGGATCCATGGACTCCTAGAGGTCTGTGGACTCCAGGTTAAGAACTGCTTCTATATTTGAAATCTTACTGCTAGTGCTAAACCTCCATCTTCCCTTTCTCCATCTCTCAGTGTATCTTTTAGCTTCTTCTCACACAGTATGATGGGAGATGCAAAACAGGCAAAAACAGGGACTTCTTACATAGTATGAAACCAGCTTTTGCCTGGTTTGAATCTCCCATCATTCACCTGCATAAGAAGTGACCATTACGTATCCCTTCCTGTTTCTGTAGACTTTGAAAGCCAGAATTTGCCAGTGCACTGCTGAAAAATCAGTGGTGTGCAGGAAGAACCAAAGAACCACAATTTGACTTTAAAGCAAGATGTGTAGGGCGTACACTACAGTGAGTTGCACAGAAGTATAATTGGGCTTTAAAATGAGGTGTGTGCTTTCTACCCTGTTTTAAAATACTGGAATAGCAGGGTTTATTCTTGATATTTATGTCAAAATATCTTTGTATATCTCTACTGAACGGACAGGAAAATGCTATAGATTGTGTTCATCTCTGTCTTTTTAGTCTGCTTATGGTCTGGTGCTCTTTAAAATGCCACAAACCTTTTTATTTGTTGCATTTCAAATTGGAGGGCTGAAATCAGATTTATTCATACTTGATGCAGGCTCTCTGAAATCAATGAGACTTTAGTGAGTGAATGATTGAGTGAAATCCCATTTATTTCAAAAAGTCTGCTCTGGGTCTGGATGGAGCCTGAAATCTGTGCTTCCTTTTAAATGTTGTGACTTCTTTTGCAATGACATTAATTACAACTTCAGATTAGTTAAGGTGTAAGAATATAAGTTGAAGCTCTCTGTGGAGCATAAAGAAAAAAGTATGTGCTCTTAGACTGCAAGCTGTATAGTCTACATATGTGCAAAGCCTTTTTCCCACTAATGTCTGCATTTTTCCCTTTAGGGTGATGCAGAGACATTTGAAAACTACTATAGAAAACAGAGAAGAAAACAAGCAAGACTAGTGTTGCAACCTCAATCAAACATGGTACTTGACTTGAAAAGAGGGATGGGTCTGTTTTGCGTATTTATGCAACATTATAGCTAATTTCGTTGTCAAATGTTTGTGTTCTTTTCTTAAAGCACGAAACTGTAGAAGGCTACAGGAGATACTTCAGTCAAATTGTAGGGTGAGTTCCAAAATATGGATGACTATATTTTGCTCAAAGGGGTCCTTTTTCCTTGTGGAAACTTTTAGTTGTCCAAGACGTCCAGTGTTGGTTTGCATTTTTACGTGGTTGTTGATTGCTGCTTTGTGATAGAAAACATCTGATGTTGGGATGGGGGGAATGAATAATGCTCCCCACCACTTAACATCTTAGGCTTTCTTGAAAGCAAATCTTGTGTTTACCAAGCAGTATAGGTTCCAGAGCAAAGAGGCTATTCTTCACTTCGTGTGGATCTTTTCCTGGCTCAGCTGAGACTTTTCCTTGTTATCTTACCTATTTACTGCTATGATATGGCAGAAGGTCCATGCAGCAGCTGTGTGCAGCTGTGCAAAGAATCCCTCAAATCTGGAAAACACATGGACACAGAAAACCTAGTGGAAGATGAAGGAATGTACAACCAAAAAAAAAAAAGCATACAATTGAAAAACAAATATTCAGATCAATTTTATTTGAATAAGACAACTATGATAGGCATGTTCAGGTTTAAAATTAGAAACACTTCCTCTTTTTTCAGCAAGCTACAATTTGAACAATGCATGTACAATTTCCATAGTTTCCAAATATCTTCAGTGCTGCAAGTCAGCAAGCAAGCAAAGTTACTGTCTTTGTGATGTCCTGCAATAAACTGAAGTATATATGCAAGCTTATATTTCTTTCTCATTAATACTTTAAAAATCTTCAGTTCATAGCATACACTTTTTCTGTTTGATCGTTTCCCTCTGTGTTAAATAGCTATATCTGGCTGTTCTTGCAGCTGAGATGCTGCTTCCCATTCAACTGACAAATGGGTACTTTTGCCACACACACTGGTTTCTGTAATCCTATTAAACTCACTCTAGCAGCAAAACCCATTTTAAAAACAGCGAGAATTTTTTGCCTGTTTTTCCGTGCATTTACAAGCAATACTACCTTAAACCATTGTGAGGGAGAGAAAGAGAGAGTGTAAGAAGTTGTTCAAGCTTTATTTCTAATTACATTTCAAGAGAAATATAAGATCATATTCCAAGAGAGCAATGATTGTTTCACTATTAATTTGTGTCTGTGTGTGTTCAGCTTTTTTGTAGTAGAAGATCACATTTTACATGTAACCCAAGGATTGATAACCAGAGCGTATACTGATGAACTTTGGAACATGGCACTTTCAAAGATTATTGCTGTCCTCAGAACTCATTCAGTAAGTGAGCAAGCACTGTAAAAATATCATTGAAGTTCATTTACCACCCCTCCCCCCAAAAAAAAATCCTTAAAAAACTTTGGAGTGTATTGAGGGGAAGGATAATGTCAAAGAGAGAGAGAGAGAGAGAGAGAAAAGGTCTATCGTTGTGAGGTTTTTGTAATTAAAAATTTCTCAGATTCGAGGGAGAGCCTGCCAAGCTTTTGTTTGTCCCAGCAGTATCAGGCTGTGAGCCACAGCCATGGGCTATCTGCATAATCCTTTACTGATTTACAATTCCGTGGGTCTTCCAAACTGTGCCCTTAGTCCAGCAGTTTAGAATATGCAGAGTTAATCTGCTGTTATTATTGCAATCGGTCCTAATTAGTTTCAACTGACCTCTTCATTAGATCAGATTGAATTAGTTTAGCACTGAAAACAGTACCAGGAAATAGTTCCTAATTATCATTCCAAAAACCCTGTTTCCAAAATAAACTTCACCAGCAAAAACCCTTAGAAGCTACCCTTTGGTACTTCCAAGGCATTATGTCTTTGTTGCAATAGATCTGTTTCCAGCTACTTGCAATTGGAACAGTGCTATTAATTTAATATTGGCTATATTTGGTTGAAGGGTTATTAGTCACTACGGTATGTACCTTTTAATAACACAGGTGTTACCTTTGTTTAGTTTGCTGATCTGAATATCTGCCCAAGAAACAATGAATTAGCTGAAATTGCTTGTATCTTTATTGTCATTTCAAACACAGAAGTGTGGCATGTTCAATATGAGTGTATGGTTGAGAAGACGGCTGTTCTTTTTAAAAAAGATCATGGTAATGGTGCGCAACCTTGGCCCACTGGTGAAATTACTTGCCAATGAGAGACAAGCATCCACTGTATATAAGTGTGTTAATTTTTTTAAAATCTGTTATTTTAACTTTCAGTCCTATTGCACTGATCCTGATCTTGTTCTGGAACTGAAGAATCTAATTGTTGTGTTTGCTGATACCTTACAGGTTGGTGTTGTGTTAACTACTGACTTTAAATATTCTTTTGTGAGCAGACTCTTTGATTCCCCTTTAGAATCCTTCTCTTGCCCCATTTGTTTCGGTGGGCCCAAATTCCTTGGTTTTACTCTTTGAGAGTAATGTATGCTTTAAAACCAAGTATATTCATTTATTTATCTGATTTATGTCCTACCTTTTCTTTGAAACTGAGAATCAAAGGTATTTTACAATAAGATGAAAAAACAGAAAGAAAGAAAAACATGTTGAGTTATAATATTAAAATACCCTGCCACAAATAAAATGAAATTGAATTGATTTTAAAACACATAATTAAAAAGTATAGAATCTACCAGTTAAAGGCCACTTCCTCAGTAGCCAGTCAGTTTGCCAAATGACCACCTCAACAAAAATATCTGTGGATGCCAAAGAGGTCAGCATAGATTCTTTTGGAAGTAAATTTTTATAGCCTGGGAGCAGCCAGTGAGAATAATGTCTTAAAACCAGGGTCTGTGATAAAACCAGTGTCTGTGTATTTTAAGTAACATATATGGCATAGCTTCATTTGTTCAGGAGTAATGTGGGCAATGGCACACAAAGGCCCACTTTTTGTCCTTGGACCTTGCCCCGGAGCGGGGGGGGCACACATGAAGTACCGAAAAATAACACAAACAAAAAACCCACCCAAAGTTACTTATGGTTCTCAAAAAAGTTTTTTTCTTGCTGAACAGTACAGGGAAACTTTGAAACCTATTTAAAAGGTAAATTGTACCACCTGGTGGCTTCAAGAAGCAAGAATTCACCCTCTTTTTTAAGCCAAAAAATGGACAGTCTAGGGTTCTGGAGATATCAAGGTCTACAGGAACACCCTTGGGGGGTGTCACATGTAACCCCAGGACTACATTTTGCTCACCCCTGGACTAATAGGAAGTTCTGAACTTTGTGTGAATTGGGCCTGTGTCCTGCACTTCACATTGTGGCTTATCTTTCTCTTTCTCACAGGAATACTTGTTTTAATTCTTTTTTTTTTAGTAGAAATATATGTTGGGCCAATAACCATAGCAGAGGTTAAACTCTAGTAGAATTATTATATATTTGTAGTTCAAAGAAAGCATGGTTTTCCTTCTGCTTGTTCAACTGCACCTTGACAAGAACAAACAGCAGATATGAAGAGTAACAAAATCTCCATTGTTTTAAAGCAAGAACATTGGTTAAACAGATCAAAATTAGGTGGCTACTTTGGTCCATGTATAACAAAATTCACAGAAGAGATAAGCATATTAACTGAATAAACTGTTTTAGACCAGTTTAATTTTGGCTCTATGTGCAAGAGCATATTTGCATCAGAGTAAAAACAAGCTGTGTACCTTTAACCATATCGTAGTTGTTCCCTAAAGTAAATCAGTAAAATAAGTTACTTTTTTCTAAAGTGAATTACAATTTGCAAAGGCATTATATGAATTTGACATATGAAGTTTCCTGTAGCTGAATCCTGTATGTGCCTACTCAAAAGAACTCCCATTAATTCATTGGAGTTATTGCCAGATCAATGAGAATAGGACTGTAACTGTAGTGTTCATCTTGAGGTATGACAGCGTCATAGGTTAGATTAGGACTTTCCAAGCGGTGTGTCACTTACAATCTTGGAAATGTATGTTATTATTTATAAATCATATATTTTTAAAAATATATGAAAGGTTTTCATGAGATATGTTGTGTCCCCACATATTTTGTTATTACAATTTATGTATGTGTCTGTATCTCTTATAAAGGCTTAGATTAACCTCCAGTTTGCTAGTAAAACTGAAGTTACTGTGTTGCGAAATGATGCATGTGTAAAAAGTATGTCACCACCATGAAAAGTTTGGAAAGCTCTGGGTTAGATACTGGTTTACATATTTGAGTAAGGATTGCATTACTTATGCTGCATCACTTATGTAATAACTAATCGAGAGCTTGTCTTGTGTTCAAATATATGCAGAATATCCCTCATGTAGTTGATAACTTTCTGTAGAGATGAAGTGTGCAGAGAAATTGTTGGCAGGGGTGCTTATTTAGCCAAGGTCTCCTTTCTAGAAAATAAATTATGCTGTACTGAGTAAGAAAGGCAATGCAAGGACAGCCCTTTTATTATACCCCTTGCATGTTGGGATGGAGAAAGCGGAGAGAAGAGCAGTAAACTCTAGTTGAAAACACAAAACAGCCACTGACACTTACCTATCCTTCCATGTTTTTTTTCATGAATGTGTGATCTTATTGCTCTTCCATGCCAGTCTCTGCTCACATAGAGACCCTCCCACTCCTACAATTTCTTTCTCCATGCAAAGGAAATTGTGTTGAGCACTAGGGTCAACACGTGCTGTGAAACATTTAGTTGAAGAAACTAGTGCCCATATCTTCCTTCATTACAATTGTGCCTGCCACCAGTCTATGAGCCAAGCCAAAAATAGGTGAGAATGAAAGAGAGAATGAGAAGAGGAGATATATGAATCATGTATCAGCAGTGAGGAAAGAATGAAGGCAGAGCATGCCCTATCATACTTTCTTGGGAAATGAGATTGTACATATTGGAATTTGTTGGCTGTATGGGTGAAGTCTTAAACTATTGCCTTCCTTTGCGCTCATTTATAGTGACTCTATCTTGTAAATATGCTCTCTTCATATGTTTTCTAGGGGTATGGTTTCCCTGTGAACAGGCTATTTGATCTTTTATTTGAAATAAGAGATCAGTACAATGAGACACTGCTTAAAAAGTGGGCTACATTGTTCAGGTTAGTATCACAAAATTCCAAAGGAAGATTTGACTGTTTTGATTGCTCCTTTGTTGGCAGTATATTTGAATATTTCACCTTCCAGTTTTTGAAGTAATATCTAGAATGTTTAACAATTGTACCAACAGCAGAATAATATTGTTAAATGTTTTATGT
The DNA here is from genome assembly GCA_948474755.1 of Ctenosaura bakeri. Classification (NCBI taxonomy): domain Eukaryota; kingdom Metazoa; phylum Chordata; class Lepidosauria; order Squamata; family Iguanidae; genus Ctenosaura; species Ctenosaura bakeri. The sequence goes on from CAOLHI010002322.1 coordinate 216,788, forward strand.
GTTTTCCATCTCCTTGTTCTGATTGCAGTATTCTGTACTTGAGTGTAATTTGTAACTATCAATGCATAGATTTCTATATTGAATGCAAAAGTCACTTTCCTGGGGTTTTCAGCTTTGACTGTTCTTTAGGTTCTGGCTCTTACAAAGTAGTTGAAATAAAATTGAAAATGTATGTGGAATGTTTAATTAATGAAGTCTCACAAGCAGGGGCAAAAGAAGACTACAGTGTCCTAGATAATGTCTTAATACTTTTAATACCGCAGTTCTATAAACCAAATACATATGTAAAGGCATACAAACATTTGTCAAAGGAAGGGGCTTGTACTGTTTATTACCTACTCTCATTTATCCTATTTTTGCAAACTTAGTCTAACACTTAATCATTGTTATAACAATGCTGCCCTTTTGTTTCTCTGCTTCCCTTCTCAACTTGCAATTCACAGTTGTTTTTGTCCTCTGCCTCCAATAGTGGTTAGAACAGCCTTCCTCTACTTGATGGTCTTCAGATGTTTTGGACTGCAATGATCATTAGCCATGCTGGCTTGGATTGGCGGGAGTTGAAGTCCAAAACATTTGGAGGACAGCAGGTTGGAGAAAGCATGAGTTAAAATGTTTGTGAGTATTCTATGGCCTTACGGTTCAACATGAGGTCAGCTCCCTTGCTGAAAAGCGTAGGACATAACAGTGCTTCCATTTGGATTATTGTACTTACACACGTTGCTATGTGTAATGTATGTTTTTGGTCAGTGATAGGAACTATTTAAAATGAATTAATTTAGAAATAAAATTAGACATTTTCTAACACACTTCATTAAATTTATTTTTTTAATTTAAAAAATTGGAATGTCAGCGTTAACTAAATTCCAGAGTTAAATTATTAATTAAATGAGAGACTACCCTAAAGAGCCATCAAAGAACATCAAACTGGTTCTCTACCCAAAGCCTAGTTTACTTAGATTTTTGAGAAAATATTTCTTGCTTTTTCTTGTGACCTAAATATTGTATTTGGGGAAATACACGATTTTGTCGGAAGACCAAACCATTTACTATTAATTTTCCTATTTCATATGTGTATTTATATATGTTTACAATGTATTCATTGAATTATGCAGGGATATATTTGAAGCAGATAATTACAGTCCAATTCCTGTATCAAATGAAGAAGAATACAAAAATGTGATTAGTAAATTTCCCTATCAAGATCCAGAACTTGATAAGGTAAAAGAACATATATTATTCATTCATTTAAAAATCAGCTAGAGATCTGAGCTGTGTTTAGATGATTTTCCAAACTGCAGTTTATGTGTTCCCCCCCCACTTCCTCCATGGCCTTTGAAGACTTGCTTGAATTGATGCAATTACGCACTGCTGACTTCAAGAAGAAACTTGGCGAAGAATTGCATCCTTACTGTCATTGGGTTGTAAGGTAGCAAACATAGAATTTGCTCAAATCATAGTTTGTCCATGAACAGGATCTATTTTCAGTATTTCTTAAATGTGTAGGCTCAACTTTAGTTCACTAGAGTCATAACTTCAAGGAAATTTCTAAGAACTATTGGCTCATGCCATGTGCTCTTCCTCTCAACCAATCTCTTTTGAAATGTGTATTTTCTCTTATCTCTTGTCCTTGCCTATTTTATGATGCTTAGCTGTCAGAGTGATATTAACCACTATGATTCAAATGCAAGTTTTTGAAATGCTAGGAATTAAACATCATAGTAAGCAGTAGGTGGTCATAGCATCTTGTAGCTCAAGGGTGGGGTACCTTTAGTTCTCCAGATTTTTAAAACGATGACTGAGCTCCAGCAGAGGCTATTATGAATAACTTTATGATGACAGAGTTATGTCACTGACGTAATAGTGAGCCATGCAAGTAAGCTGCAACATTGCACTTCACAGCACCACACAGGATGTCCCACTGTGCAGCAGAGATTCTCAGTGCACATCAGGATACATTGTACATCGAGACACATTGTGCAGTAACTACACATTGCTGACTCTGCTTGGACATGAGTCCCAGTCACACAGCTACATCTCCATTGCCCTCCTGAGAATACAAATGTTGCAGAATGGCACAGTTTTACTTTATACAATTATAGGTCATTTTACAATGACATAATGTTCCCACAAGAGGCCAGCCAGTTATCTGCTGTGATCCATTATCCCCTATGCATGGTGTGGTTTATGAGGGCCAAAATTGTCTAACTCCTATTATAGTAGCTGCTGTTTTTTAATCTTCTAAGGGTTGGGGTTTCAAGAGGAATGGGTCAAGTTATTGTCATACTGAAGCAGTGGTTGTGGATTATCTGTTTTGTTTTGTTTTTGTCTAATCTGTATCATATAGACAAGTCTCTTGAAAAGGTACTTTTCAAGTACCTTTTAAAGTATCTTGAAAATGTACTTTTCAAGTAGTGCCATGGCACTACAGACGTTTTTAATATCTTCCATGGCCCAGCAATAAAAACCTGTGTCTTGGGCAGACAGATAGTTAAAGGTGCAAACAGAGTTTTCCTTTTCTGGGTGCGTGAGATATAGAATTGCCTGAAAGGGAAAAAAGCAGATTGTTAGGCTTTGGGGAGTTGAGAGACAGAACCTGAACAAATGAATTAAAACTTTCCATGCTGGCTCTTTTTATCTTTGGACAAAACCTGTGCTGCTGAGAACATATGACTGTTTCTTTTATTATTTGACAGCAGACCTGCACCCATGGTCCTCAGTGTGGGGAAACTTGAAGTACTGTAGAAGGTTTTTAATAGCATGAGGAATTTTGTCCATCAGATTTTATGTGTGAAGCACTTAATTCTGTGAGGAGAGGACAATATGATTTCACACAGTATGGTTTAGCTATATGCCAGCTAAATGTAATTTGGATCATGAGATCAGAGCATTTCCCCCCATCTGCTGAGGCTGAATCAGTTTAAAATAAAGTGTGTATGTTTTTTTCACACAGCAGTGTTTTCCAAAGAAACTTCCAATGTCTCAATCAGTGCCTCAGATCTATATCCAGGTTAAAGAATTCATTTATGCAAGCCTTAAATTTTCAGAGTCACTTCATCGCAGGTAAGCATGTATAAAATCTATTTTTACATATAAGTTTTAATGCATCTATTCTGCCTATATTTTAAAACAAGCAGAAAATAAAGGGCTATAGTCCAGTAACAGAGTGTATACTTTGCTAAGGTTTCCATTTCAGTCCCTGGCATCTCTAGGTGGTACTGGGAAAGGCTTCTACTTGAACTCCAGGAGAACTGCTGCCTGTCAGTGTGACTGGTCTAACTCAGCATAAGGCAATTTTACTTGTTCTGGAAATCACATTTGAGGGTAGGAGATGTCTTCCAGTAGCAGAGCCTTGTGTGCATGCAGAAACCCCAAGTTCAGTCCTCAGCATCTTCAGGTAGGGCTGAAACCCTACAGAACTATTGCTGTGGTCAGTACTGACCAGGAGTGGGAAAATGTGGCCCTCCAGATGTTTTTGTAGCTCATATCCCTCATCCTTAGCTATGTTCACTGATGGGAGCTGCAGACCAAACACATCTGCATTGGCCATACGTGCCCACCCATTGTGTAGATCATACTGAGTTATACGGCCCCATGGTTTAACTTGGTGTGAGGTTTCTTCTTATATTCCTGTCAGACTATGATTAAGATGTTTTGTGTTATAGATGCACGAGTGTATTACCAGATAAGGAAACAAAAGAGAGCTAATACAGATACCCATTAACTTCATTGTGATGGTCCTATGGAGTGAGATGCGGGTGGCAGTGGTACAGGATAAACTTAGCACTCTGTTGTAGAACCATAAACGTGGACCTACATATTTGCCTTCCAAAGAAAGGTGCAGAGTGAGAGTGAGGGCCCACTTCTCTTCTAGACTAACAGTATATTTACCTGAATGTTTTGGAAGTTGCCTGCCTTTTGTTTTCTGTTTCTTTTGTGTGTGTTTTTTTAAAAATAACAAGTGGTATATATTGAAACTCTCCTCATACTTAGATTTATGGAGATATGAAATTGTTTAATTTATTGATACTGATTGTCTGCCTACTTGATCAACACCATGTTCGTTTTTCCTCTCCACTTAGTGTTAGCTTTTTGTTTTTAAAGCTACCCAAAGTAGTGAGAAAATCAGCTTCTAGCAGCTGGGGCAAAATTGAGTACAAAGGAATTTTCATATGATTGTGTTCAAAGTCTTCCATTTTAGCTAGTTTCAAAAGCATTGGTTGGTTTTAATTGGATGGAATGCATAGGTCCTTTTTGCTTGTTGAAATCTGGAAGTTATTTCCAGTTGTCATCAAGTTGAGTGCACTGTTGACATCTGCAAATTACTTTCTTCACACATACTGAACTAATAAGACTTCTTAATCACCATCTTTAAACAGTAACTAATTAATCATGTAAATTTGCCTTTCCAAATTATGCTGTTTAACAAATAGGGGATAAATTGCATCAATGAATGTATAAATTTTGTCAGATTATTCACAAAATATTAGTTTGTTTGAAGTTCTTTCTCCTTATTACTGACAATGAAATCTTATGAATGGTTATCCAAAAGAAGGCAAACGTGCCAAATAAATAAATAAACTTTTGTAAAACATTGTGCCTATACTTTGAATACTATACAGCTTGCTTTTGAAAAACACATTTTATCCATCCCTACTTAGAGCAATCTGTCAGGAATTGTGTGCAAACTTAAAAACCATGTTCAAGAAAGTACTAAGTTTGTAAATATTTATAAATAAATTCTCAAATAATTAATTAGGAATTCTGTAGATGTAGCCCTCTGGCAGATACATGCAGACAAATGCTTTAATCCCAAATAGTGACCCTCTACCGACAATCAACAGGGAACTAGTAGCAGATTGCAGGTTCCTTCAGTCAAGGAATCCTCACAGATTAGTCCTTTCACAGATAAGATTCTGAAGGTGTAATTGCTTTCCTGCTGAGAGAAAAACTCAGTCCAAGGAGTACTTCTTTTCTAATTTCTACTCCCTCCAACTTTTATTTCTGTTACTTCTTTATATTATGTGTGTCATTTTGAATTCCCTTTGTCTCCTGAATAAATAAATCCTACCATTTTAGCTTTATTAGGCGGAGTTAACAGTTTTGAATGTTACCTAATGTTTTAAAAAATACTATATGTTTTATTTATATCCTGTCATTCTCTTGGGATAAAGAAAAGCGTGCCATAAATTTGGAAGGATGTGTTAAATTTTCACCAATAAATAGTCGCCTGGTGGCAATAGAAAACAGGCAGACTGCTAGGGAGCATACTAGGTAAAACATCATCTCAGAACTGTGAAGACTGCATCGTATAGTTCTGGAACTGAAGATATACAACCAGAAAATTAAATGTGTACATAAAAAAGAGATCCCACTTACAGAGTGGATGCTGAAGGTAGCCTTTCCGTGCAAAAGGTCCCAGGTTCAGCCCTTGGCAGTTGGCAACTGATTTCCTCTTAAAAGATCACTAGAACAATGTTGGGGAATGTGTAGACTATTGGCCAAATGGCATCCCTCCAAGATCCTGGTATCCCCTACTACCTAAAATATGTGGCTTATAATTTTTTTTACCAGCTACCTGACCTGTAGTACTTGTAAAAGCCTTTGTAGGTGCTCTTGGCCATTTTGTTGCATTGAGGGAGTGTCTCCTCGACTTTTAAAGGCTCATCTTCTCACTTCTTTGAAAAAAGTCCTGTGCCTAGAATAGGTGAGGTTGTTTAGAAAGACCCCCCAAATGCATCAAAAAGCCAGTAGAATCTCCAGAGAGTATGAGTACTCATTTGGGATGAAAATTTCAGGGCATGTTGGGGATTAGAACAAGGATGTTTGTGCACAGCTTTTGCAGAAGATGATGTGGGCCCTCACTCTCACCCTGCACTAATATAAGGAGAAGCATTTTATGTTTCTTTTATTGTGAAATTTATTAAAATTATCAAACTGATGATGGAAAATAGAACCACTCCTGTATTTCTTTAAGACTTCTGTCTTTGTACTGGTATCTTCAAATATGTTATATGTAATGGGTTGTATATGTTCTCCTGTCACAGTGGAGTTATGTAATTATGTGATAGTCTTCTGTTTTTTACTAATAAGCATTCACACAGCCTTCCCCAATCTGTTTCCCCCAGATGTTTTGGACTATAACTTACCAGTATAAGCTAACTTGACAAATGGCAAGGATAGCGGGTATTTTAACCCTAAGTGTTTGAGAAAGGCTGTTGTAATGTGTAATCACATGTCTCATATGCCAATGCACAAATAAGGTAAAGGTTAATTAAATAGTAATATTGGTATTTTGAGTATCTTTTAGCTGGAGATTTGATAGTTCGTTTTCATAGTACCTTTACGTTTTGTTTTCAGTTCAACAGAAATAGATGATATGCTTAGAAAATCTACCAATTTGCTGCTGACTAGAACTTTAAGCAGTTGTTTACAAAATCTCATCAAAAAGCCTCACATAGGTTTGACAGAGGTAAGTGTGGAAGTATGCCTTTTAGTTTTGCATGTGCTGTTGTGTGTAATTCAGTGGTTTTCAGATTGTGTTCTGAAGGGAACACTTGCCCAGTTGGGGGTTTAAGAAAGAACTTTTCTTTCAGTTCCTAGAAGCTATGAAGCTCTTCTGGAAGCTTTTCAGGGAGATCAGTAATGGTGGACAATCTTCTCTGAAAGGCAACTTGTCCACCATTGTGCAAGTATTAGTTTCTTGCAAATTATAGTCAGGGTTTGGAAAAGTTCCTTTTTCAGACTGCAACTCCTCCAGCCAGCATGAGCATTGTTCACATTCTAGAGCGTATGATAAATTCATAAGGAATGATAGGCAACATTTTACAAGTGACAGGATCAGTACAAGACATTTTGCTACTTGAGATGGAGCAGAAAGTGGTGTCTCTATCCAGCTTATCCATGACATCTCTCTCCAACCTTGGAGCAGCAAATGGTACCGAAACCCAGACACATGAGCACATGGGCACATGAGACAGAAATTCCCACAGGTATTTGACCCCAACACTGACCGTAAAAATAAAACAATAGTAAATTAAAGAACCAAAACATTGCTTTCTTTTTATAACACCAGAAAAGCACTGTCACCTGAGCAACTTCCTCAGTCTGTTTAATGAAGAGAGTGCCCATGACAAGCTATGCCCCCATATGACCCTGTGCAGAGCAATACACAGTGCTGCATCTGTATGACATGTAGATTATTGAGGTTCCAATGCGGGAAAATTGCCTTGTAGTAGAAATTTTTTTTAGTGTGATTATTTGTTAAAGTCTGCAGGGTTTTTTTAAACATATGTTAGTATGGTTAATAAGCATGTTAAGAACAGTTATGTCTAAAATAGATTTGCCTATTCCAGTGAGTCAAATGCTGGTTTTCTTGGTGTTATGGATTTCTTCTCCCAGAAGCCCCAGACATCTTGGCTAGTGGACAGGGATTGTGGGAGCTGAAATTCAAAATACTTTGAGTATGAGTGGTCTGTCCTGTTACACAATGAATTGAAATTCAATTACATAATATAAATGCATTTTATTAGAATTTGTTTCTTTTTGTGTTAAAGCTGGTGCAAATTATCATAAACACAACACATTTGGAACAGGCGTGTAAATATCTTGAGGACTTCATAACTAATATTACAAATATTTCCCAAGAGACTCTTCACACTGCAAGACTATATGGCCTTTCAACATTTAAGGTATGTAACTTCTTATAATTTTTATACTAAAAATCCAGTCAAGGAAACCTAACCTTTCTTCTCTAGATGTATCTTGCATTGTTCTTATGTTTGAAGATACGCGTTATGAATGACACCAAAATTGTACAAAAATCATAATGAAACACTTCAGACTTCATGGGGGTGGTTCAAAACAAGTAAAAAAAATGCACAGCTCAGAGGGAAAGTATATGTAGTGACTAGAGGTATCTGATGAGTTCATTATTATTATAAGATAGATGTCATCACTTTCAGAATACTGCCAGAATTTAAAATGGTATAATCCCATTAAGGTCAATCCATGGTGAACAGTGTACTATTTATGTACTGATGGGATCATATTTGGGAGGAAACAAAACTGGTATATGTTTGTGCCCAGCATATTAAAGAGACACACCTACATATTTCTTGAACTTAATCATACATGGTGATGGTTATCTAAGAGGTGTGGTTTTTAAGTATCAAATCCTTCCATCAGATCCAGCATAATTTATTCTGTGAAATGTCCAAATGAAATATATTTAAGGAATGTGAGGGTTTTTTTACTTTTAATTAGGTTGTTGGACTGTAGTCTTGCAACCATGGATGGGCTGTATGTGGCTCCAAGGGAATTTTGTTACACCTTGCAGGTTCTCTACTCCCCACACCATTTCCTTCCCTGCACCTCTCTTCTTGCATCTTTTTTTGCCTGTGAGGCCTAAAATGTGTTTTTGCTCTACCCTGTCAAATGCTTTGGTTTATCTCTCAGAAATGTTGCTCAAAAACCCTGTCACAGAATGTGAAGGTTCTGGGCATCTTTTATCACTCTTGCCCACTGTACTTTGTAAGTTCTCTTCATATTTACATTCTTGAGAAACCACAGAATACAGTTGGCTAGAGAAGCAGAAGACATTCTAGTTCTGTAATTATTCCCTCAAGAGTCTCATTGAGAGAAAAACAAAAAGTGTGGTAAACTAGCAGTGGAAAGAAAGGATTACACTTAGGAAGGGAATTTTAAGATCATAATGAAGGGAAGATGTGCATGTGAGGGCCTAGGAGAGAAGGTAGTATATATACCTGTCTGCCTGCCTGATTATGGAAGAGAGGAAGTTTGAGGAGGAGATTGTGTATGTGCTTGTGTATTTTTGAAGAGAGGGGAGATGGAAAGGAGGCCTCCTATCTTCACCCACTATTGCTTCTGCCCTTGTCCATTGTTGGGCCCAATTTAAGCTTAGCTAGGATTCTGTGTGCCTTGACTCAGCAGTCTTGCCGCTACAGATCTCCTGTCTATGCTCTCTTTTTGAAATGCATACGTATAATAATTCTGTAGCCAAGAGCTGGAGTGAAATGCAGTCTCTGATCCCTCTGATCCTTTGTCCCCAGAATCAGTGTCTCTAAGATTCTGGGAAGAATTAGCACATAACTCCCCCTTGAGTATTCAGAAGAAGTTCATTTGTTTGTTTATTTGGAACATTTTTTTTCATCCAGCATTGTTTGAGAGGAACGTATGTGTGTCTCCTAGTACTTTTTCCTTCTTGGTCTTCAAGGAAGTATGGATTTGTGAGATGCCAGCAAAACCATTAAACTGAGATAAAGTTCTTCTTATAGGTATTCACTTTTTACATGTGACTCACTGTCAAAATGAAATACCCAGAACATCTGTCTGTCGTAGAGGTCTTTAAGAACTTCAGGCAGTTCAGTTCTGTTTATCCTTACTGAGAAATAAGGTTTTCTGGATTCAGGAAAGTTACACAGAAACAATACTGTGTAGAGTTGTGGTTAAGTTTCTGCAAAACACTTGGTCTCTTGCAAAGGAAAGTGTACATGTTTATTCATAAAGCTGGTGTTACCCTCACCCTATACCACAGAGAGGTGGTCAACTGTTGAAGGCTGGGGGCAACATTAGTGCCCTAGGAGAGCTTGCAGGGCCACATACCCCACTACAAAAAAGTCAATTTTTAAATGCCCTCTGCGGTCATGGAGACATTTTAGCTAAGTTCTCCACGCCACATCCCAATCGTATTTGGCTCAAGAGAGGCCTTTTTAGAAAGAGGAAGCAAATGGAAATCACTTTCTATTCATTTCCTGTTTTCAGAAAGGCATTTTTGAGGCTAACAATGGCCAAGGAGGGTCAAAAACATGGCAAAATGCTTCCATACCCTTAGAGGGTATTTTGGAGGGCTCCAGGAGTCCTGATGGGGCACCTGTGGGCCATACTTTGTCCATCCCACTATGTCTTGTCACATACTGCTTTTTTTGACCCATCAGCAGCAGCTTACTATTTAGTGCTGCAATATGTTTTGAGGAGAAAACAGGGGGCAAAGGGTCATAGAAGTATTTTTTTTGTCTGATCCTTTGGATCATAGCTATAGTATTTCCAAGAGGCCAAGAAATCTTAAATATTTTAAATATTTTTTTTGTGGAATACCGATTTAAAATGTAGCCCATGTTTATAAGTTATTTATTTCTACAGTTTTGAAATTATTTATAATCTAAGTTAAAAAAAGCTGGGAAAAACAGGCACTAGTCACTTCTGTAATAGTTGTATCTTGAATTTCAGGTAATTGCTGTATTGGGTGTACACCCAAATAAGATAGGATTTCACAGGCTAACAAACTAAACAGGATTATTTTTACTGCAAGTAGTTCTGTCTTCAGTACCTTTATTTTGTAACTAAATCTGAAAGTTAAACCCATCCAATTCCAGCATTAATCTCTGCCATCAAGGTTAAAGAAGGATACAGGAAGGATAAAGGAATACTCAAAGGATTTGATATTGTGCTCCTGTGTTTTTCTCCTGGGAACACGTAAATGCATGTTTTTTTTCACCACAATGGATTTTTTGCTAAGACAAGTCCAACAGTTAAAGAACAAATTACTTATGCTTGGTATTTTTCATTGTGAATTAAATCTACCTATTGGAATTGCAGTCATGTGCTTTCAGTGCCCTTATGTCAGGTAATAGATGAGGTTATATTGAAGTATGAAACAATATGTTGTGAATATCTGAATGAAAATGACCACATATTGGATTGTTTCCAGATTGAGGCATATGCAGCTAGGCTTGTAGTAGTAGGTTTTCCCATTTTTAATTCTTTTGGACAGCCCCTCCAGCTTCCTGAAGATGTGATAGTATTGGACCTTGCTGAATGGAGTGAGAGTCCAGGGGTAGGGGAGAACTCTGAAAATTAGGTATAGCTGTCTTTCCTGAACAGAACTCTTCAAACCATGGAAGACTGATTTTGGATCTAGTCCAGTATTTCCAAATGGATTTGCTGTATGTGCCAAGCACTGTATTTAAAATTTAAGATGTGTCATTCTGACCAAAGGCAGATCACAAAAACATAGAGGTTAGTGAGTTGGAAAACTTTGGGGAAATTCACCTTTTAGAGTTTATTATACTGAACAACAAAAGCACAAAATCTGTAATGGATTGTTCTCTTTATTAAGACCACCCAAAATGCCCTGAGAGTGTGAAAGCTTTCAGGTTCTACAAAACTCTCCACCAGACCAGGTGGTACAAAGTAGGCGATAGGGAAGAAATAAAAAGTCTCCAAGCTAAGCCAGATGTTGTAGGTACACCAGTTCTCAAGAAAGAGATTGTAAACGGAATGTGTCAGTGGTAGACGTCTAGATACCAGGTTTCATTACATCTAACTATGTTGTGACAGGCCCTTTGTTTTCTCTCAGATTGGTGTGGCAGTTCTAGTCCAGTAAGGTGCCTTGAATATCACTTTACCCTAACCACTCTTTTATCACAATCTTTGTGTAACAGGTTTTAATTGTTCCTCAGAACCAAGCTGTTTATTTAAGGTGGTGTGTTCTCTTTATTACAGTGACTTTAGATAACTCAGACCATCTCAGTAGTTATAAAGCAAACTGTAACATTTGTTACAGTAATAGTGGAAATAAAGTATCTTGTTAGAGTTCAGATATAGTACAGTGTTGATACATTGGCAGTTTAAACTTTCAGTAGACTTTGACATTTGATCCCTGCTTCAGACATCAGTTCCCTGTGTCTTTTCCTCAGCTGCTTAATAGCAAAGTAAGTCACCCTCTCTCTGGCTAGTTCTCACTGAAGGATCCAAACACACACAGAAACTTTGCCTCATATAGAATTCCTCTCATCTTTAAGCCCCTCCCATGCACATCACTGTGCTGGATTTTATTCTTGAGGTGTTATTTCTGTTGCCTAGCAACCAGCCGTCAAGTTGCAGTGGCATTCCAAATAGCTAATCCCCAAAACAACTTCGTCACGTATGTATAGTGGAACAAAGAACTGATGGCTAGTCTCAATTCTGAAACATCAAGGTTGCCTGTAGTTAAGAGATTTATCCCTTGTCTTGGACAAAACTGCAGCAGGGAACAACAGAGCTAGGAGGCCTGCCTCCTCTGTAGATTAACCAGTCACGGCCCTTGAAATTGTAGAGGCAGGGCTGGAGAAAGAAAGGGGTGAGTGTGACAGTTCAACAGTTGGTTGAGTTGGACTCAGTTTTAGTTGCACTTAGTTATATTTGGAATCTGACGTGGGAGCTGGAGAAGGAAACGAATAGGTTAGTCTTCAGGGAGAGTTAGAAATGGATGCAGTTAACACAGGATAGTGAGCTATCTTGATATTATAAAGAAGGCACAATCTTATCCTTATACATTCTGCATAGGTTGTTTCATTCAGGGGAGTGACTGAGCCACAGCCACATGCAGACTATGAAAACATATGCTTCAAAGAACTTGAAGAATTTAAAAAGGGAGTAAGGTGGATGACAGGAACCAGTGTTAAATACAGTGGGCCCTCGGTATCTACTAGGCCTTGGTTTTAGGACACTCCCCCCCATGGATACCAGAATTCTCCAATGTTCAAGTCCCATTATGTCCAGTGGTGTAGTAAAATGGATTCCTTATATAAAATGGCAAAATCAAAGTTTGGTTTTTGGATTTTTTTCTGAATATTTTCAAGCTGTGGTTGTGTTCAGAAATTGCAACTAGTGCAAAATGCAGTAGCCAGACTGGTGTGTTCCCCTTAGACTTCTGCTGCATGTCTGTGGAAATGTGCCATGTATTGGTAAAAATCCTACAGATTCTGTAAAAGATTATTTTACAGAAACTAATAATCTGAACGACATTACTTTTCTCCCACTCCTAAATGGAAAAAGTTGGACATTTAGACTTTCCTGGGGAATATCTCTAGTGACAGAAGACTGAACAGAAATGTTAGCTCTGGAGCTGAATGGGAGAGTTGTAGAACTGTGTCAGCTGAGAGGAAGCAAAATACCTCTCACATTTATTTTGCACCCAACACAAGGAGTTGTGTCAAGGCAACAGTTGGGCCCCTTTTGTCCTCATTATTGACAAAAGGGACAGAAGGCTTGTTACTGCGGTTATGATATGAATGGTGAGAGCACTAGATATCCTTTTGATATCAAATAATTTGGCCTTTGCTTGACCTTTCTCTGCCACCCTACTCCACATGTTTGCAGAGGTCCACCGGACAAGCACGTATTGGACGCGGCCGTTAGTGGTTGTACATTCCAAACCTCATTCAGGCAGGCAACTTAAGCCTCTCCGATGCTTCAGGGAAAAACCTTCTTGCAAACCGACTTTGCTCAGCGCGAATCTTCACAAAGTGCCGAGCCATTCCTTTATGTTGGACCGTCAGCATACTGGCCATACTATTGTCATTGAGCTCTAAGCCCACCATGCAAAACTTGACCTTTTCCCAACTACCTTGTCCAGCTCCAACTTTCCTTTGTTCTCACCGAGCATGGCATAGCCTGTAGGTAAAATCCACCCTATTAAAAAGTCCCCACTTTTGGGAACACTTTGGATCGCTCCTGAGTTTCATCCAGCCTTGCTGTCGGTTTGTCCAGTGAGCTCCCCTCAGCGAACCGCGCTGAGCTTTCTCCCCTGCAACCTCTTCTTACCCATTTCCCAAAGCTCTCCATTTCTATTTCTAATTAGCTGTGTGCATGTGGTGTCTTTTATGTTATTTGTGCTCAATAAATGTTATTTTTGTTACTTTAAAACTTGTCTGGCTACGCTGTCTGGCCTGAAGCCGTAGACATAGGGTAAAAGATCCTAGGTAGAGTTATCCTGCCTCTTGTTAGCTTAAGAGAGTGCTCAAGCTTAATTTCCCCATCTTGTGTTTTTTTATTTGGTTGTTTGGGCGCCCCTCCCAGGACCCCCAACATACAGGGTAACAGGCTGCTAAAGTGACCACAGGAGTGTTCTATGGTTCATTTTAGCTTTCTGTATATGTAGTTTATCCTTTAATTTTTATGTTTTTTTATTATTTTATTTTTTTGTGGATTCATTTTGAAGTGGAGTAAGGAGATGAGCAGAATTCCTTTGGTCTCCTATCCTATCTTTCTGAAATTCTTTGTGGGTTTCACTTCTTTCTCTCAAATACGTCAGCTTCTGCACATAGCATGATCTCGAGCATACTAAGCAATTTTTTGTGCATTAGCTTAACTTTTCTTTTATTCTGGGTTTAAACAGAAGCATTAATGAGATCTTCTATATGCAGCTATATATGCATTATCAAACTATCTGTGGGGTCATGCTGTGATTGTCATTTGTGGTATCTAAGCTCCTGGGGGCAGGGAATCCAAAGTTAATTGCAAACAAAGCCAACCAGGTTATAAGGGCATGAGATAGCCTTTGTAGATTATTCCCTCCTCCTGCTCTCTATATTACTTAAACATATTATTTAAACCACAGAGAATAATACTAGTGCATAAGTCTTACTTGTGATGGACAATCCTTTTTTTATTAATCCTTATGTACTTTTGGAATGTTGACTGAATTTCTTCAACCTACCTACTCTGCAGTATATTCTGCTATTGTTAAGTGCATGACCTAGATGCAAATGATGTCGGTCTTAAACTATAGACCTGTATACAGTTAACCAGGCATAAGCATTATTGGAACCAATAGGTCTTACTTCCAAGTAGAAAGGCAAAAACACATATAGGGCTGTAGTTTTAGGAGCCTGTTCTTTTCCAGTGGAAGATTTGCCCTTCTCTGTTTTTGAAGCTCAACCATTTTAATTGAAAGCTTTCGTGTTCTTAAGATGTTGGAGGGAACAATCCCACAACCATTGGTATATTCTCTCACACTAATTGATAAAGGCAGGAGGCCAAAATTTCAAACCAGTAATTTGTCTGAATTTAGAATTAATTTTCAGAATGCTTCAGTTTTGGATATTTCCCATACATATAAAATATATCAGTTGTAGAGTTCCTCTATCTCTTATAGTCATCAATTCCTCTCTATATGCCAGAAATTCTAGAAGGAATCATATACTTCTGAATGGCAGTTCATAAAAACTGTCCTCTTGCATGTAATAAGTTATTAAAGAAGTCTTGATCAGCCACAAATTATGGTTTTCCTTGAATCATATATATTAAAGGAAACATTCTAATGAATGAACTTTTGTTGGAAAACAGTGGTTACTTGTTAGTTATCATAGGAATAAAAACTTGCTTCCCAGACCACAATGTGATAAATAAATCAATGTCAATAAACAGGATATATATTTCAAATAATGGTTTTATTATCTTGATGTTTTTCAGAAATTATCCAGTTAAAGGCTGAGTAACATGTTATTACTGCATTTTTATGGTATAGTTGCTTTAGAGCATAGTATAGTGGTTTGAATGTTGGACTACAACTCTGAGAAACAAGGGTTTGACTGCCCACTCAACCCACTGGTGACTTTGGGCAAGTCACACTCATCCTAAGAGGAAAGCAGTGGCAAACCTCCATTAAATAAAGCTTGCCAAGAAAACCTTGTGATATGGTCTCCATAACTGTGAATCAACTTGAAAGCACATAACTACAACAGTTACCTTTAACAACAACAGTCACCTATAAATACAACTGTTACCTTTACATGTTCTAGCTTCCACCCCCTAAACAAGGTAGCATAAAAGTCCTTTTGTGACCAAAATTGTTTACCTTGTTAATGGTGATTCTTTTGTTTTTAAACCCTATATTACAGTATGAATTAAAATAACAATTTATAAATAACACTCTACAATAACATAGCTTCTGTATAGTCATACTATATGTTTTTCAGGATGCAAGGCATGCTGCTGAAGGGGAGATTTATACCAAACTTAACCAAAAGATTGATGAGTTTATCCAGCTTGCTGATTATGACTGGACAATGACTGAGCCAGATGGGAGAGCCAGTGGATATTTAATGGATCTCATTAATTTCTTAAGAAGCACCTTTCAGGTTTTTACTCACTTGCCTGTAAGTATAGCAAGTACAAACAATCTCAGACTTTATGGTGCATGTGGTTTAAAGATGCTTTGATCCTATGATGAGAAAATCAACAACCCCTTGATCAGTTTTAGACATATAACGTGCAGTGCTGGAGTGGCTCCAGATGAAAAGGATGGCTATATTGAAACATTATGCTAAACCATGGTTAAATATTATGGAAGTGAACCTCACTGAATCATGAGCTCATGCTCTACCCTGCTTTTCTCTTCTACTGTGCCTATGAGTAGGAGATTGGAAACTGTTTTCAATTTAGTTTAGTATGCCCTCCCAACCCTAAAATATGGCCAATTTTGGCCATGGTTGTTTGAAACTAATCAGTGTAATAAATTATGGTTTGAAGTTAGCTGGTTTCAATGAATCATGGTTAGGATTACCCCAGCTTGCCTTAGTTTGAACAATATGGTGGCCTATGGCTCATCTAAAATCAAATTGAATTTTTTCCAGTTCTTCATGGTTACATAGAAGGGAAGAGAGATTGTGAGCCTGGGCTTGCTGTGACTTGTTTTCCTAGTGTTAAACCACGGTTTAGCATTCTATCTGGTTAGGAGGTAAAGTGCAAGCCAAAGGCTTGGTTGTATACTCTTCTCTCATCTGCTCAACTTCTTTCTTTCCTTTGTCAGTATAAACAACATTTGAATTGTACATCTGGTTATCCTAGTGCTAACCAAGATTTGCTTTTATCCAAGATTTGCAAAATCAGATTCAAATCCTGTTTTTAAAAAATGAATCTTGATTAAACATGCCTAGTATTCCCTGCCACCAGAATGTGTATTAATAACATTTTTGAGAAACAGTAATAACTTATCAATGTCATCAGTTTTGGTGGATCATTTGACACTTCCCACTTAGACTTTTACTTTGCATGAAAATGTACTCAAACTAGGATTTGTTCTTGATTTTAATTATATAATATACTAAATCAAATACTTGATTCAGTTATATTGTGATTGTATCTTTTATGTTCTTAATATTAATTGATGTCAGCCTTATTAGTGTTAAGTTATTTCTTTAAAAAACCATTGGCTCATTTTCTAGATGTTTATTTGTATGTCATCTCAATGTTTTAAGAACAAAAAAGTATGTCTTGGTCTCTGTTATTCATTCCCTCAGGAGCAACTTGTTTTCATATCTTGTATGATAGTGTTTAGACAGTGCTGTGTCAAAAGACTGAAGCTGAGGAAACACTTGTGATTTATTCTTGTTATATAACTGTAATGCTGTTCTGCTCTGGCACAAGGAGTATTTGATAGGTCCTTGCTTTTTTGTCATCTGGTGACAACTGTAGGTGCTGAATCCTAGATGTGACACAGCACCCAACTGTGTTGGCTAAAGCCACGTCTGTATTAAGAGTCTGTGCCCTTTTTAAAATGTACACTGATGTGTATTTACCCATGTTCAGACAACCACTTTTGTGTACCACCTTTTGTACCCATAGTGAAAGGGCAGGCAATCTATTAGATCGAGGGAGGTAATGGTACCACTCTATTCTGCGTTGGTTAGGCCTCATTTGGAATACTGTGTCCAGTTCTGGGCACCTCAATTCAAGAAGGATATCGACAAGCTGGAGTGTGTCGTCCAGAGGAGGGCAACCAAAATGGTGAAGGGTCTGGAAGCCATGCCCTATGAGGAACGGCTTAGGGAGCTGGGTACGTTTAGTCTGCAGAAGAGAGGGTTAAGAGGGGACATGATAGCCATGTTTAAATATTTGAAGGGATGTCATGTTGAGGAGGGAACAGGCTTGTTCTGTGCCGCTCCAGAGACTAGGACAAGGAGTAATAGATTCAAGCTGCAGGAAAGGAGATTCCACTTGAACCTCGGGAAGAACTACCTGATGGTCAGAGCTGTCTGGCAGTGGAATATGCTGCCTGAGAGTGTGGTAGAGTCTCCTTCTTTGGAGGTTTTTAAACAGAGGCTGGGTGGCCATCTGTTGAGAATGCTTTGATGTGTGTTCCTGCATAGCAGGGGGTTGGACACGATGGCCCCTGTGGTCTCTTCCAGCTCTATGATTCTATGATTCGAATATGTGCAATGTCAGGTGATAGCCGAATACATTGTATAAGAGAGTGACAGTGGCAGCAAAATTGGAACATAGCTGGAAATATGCTTGTGCCCTAAGTACCTAATTACTTTAGGGGGTAGGTCCAGTTTATCTAAGTTATTGTTGCTTCAAGATCTTAAGTATTTCACCTCTATCTGTATTAAGTAGTAGAGATGCTTTGAAAATTAAAGTTCTTTAATATATTCCATCCATAAAATGGATAAGTGTCTTGAGCTCAAGACTTTATATATAGTCCATGCTTGACTTATTGCCCTATAGTTTGTGTGTATATGTGTGTGTGTCTTCGTTTATGTGCTCGCATGTACTTGTGGCTGGTTCTTCATTTGGAATTTCACCTATGAAAAGGGGAAGAGCAGTGCTGGACCATTCTAACTATGAATCCATTGGAAGATTTTGCCTGGATCTTCAGATATAGCAGAATGAAGTGGTAGAAGGAACTATGCGTTACTTCTGTTCAGGAGTGGGCAGCTTTTTTGTCTTTCAGTAGAATTCCACAGTCTACCAACTAGCACCAAATGCTAAATAGTGGCTCAGGAAATGGATACAGAATGGTGGAATATGGCATTGGAAGTGACTGAAATATCAGTCCACCCTTGTTTCCCAGCTATATAAACATGGAGCTGAGACTGGCCCCTGAATCAGGTTGGGAAGGAGTCACACACACCCATAGATACACTGACACTCACAGTTACTCTTGTCCAAGAGGGAACATCTTAGCCTCTGCTGTCAGCTTGGCTGCAACAGTAGTCTGATCAGATTAACAAAACTCTATTGAAACATCAGGATTTTTATAGAGTTTCCAAATGCATAGAAGTTGCTTATCACAGAGAATAGAGAACAGATCATTCTAACATTTATCTGTAAAAAAATGCATGTTCTGAGTGAGTTATCTTATTAACTTTTGACACCGTTCTTGGAAGAAGACAGAATGGCTTATTCAGAATTGTTTAGGGTATCAGAAACAGAACACTAAGTGCTTGGAAAACTTTTTACCCCCAACAAAGGTGTCTCTAAGGATACGACCAGGAATTTGTTTTCAGTATGAGAACAGGTGTTTGTACACAGATCCCTTCACCCATAAATCTACTCTGGTTCCCCACAAGGTTTTCTGTTTTCAGGAGCAGTGTGATTTAGGAGGTCAAAAAGACATTTTGCTGCTGCTATTGTTGAATCACTGGAAATGGAAGAAGCCTTCACTGATCTACCATAATTCACCCATAGATCTACCTGTAGATTCTAGGCTATGTTCTGCCACTCCTATATTAACACAGAGTCTGCTACTTTTGAATCTTCCCTAATAAAGAAAACAAGGCCCTCAGAGAAAATAGTTCTATTTTATCCATCTAACCTTTTATTTGCATTTGACTGACCAGATCAGTGAAAATGTTTAATCTGAGATCTTGATATTTGGTGTGTGGGAGAAGAGAACATTACATCTGAAGGAGCCCTGGTGGCGCAGTGGTTAAATGCTAGTACTGCAACCACAAGGTTGTGAGTTCGATCCTGCCGGGCTCCAAGGTTGACTCAGACTTCCATCCTTCCGCAGTTCGGTAAAATGAGTACCCAGTTTATTGGGGGCAATTAGCTAAAAATACATTGTAAACCGCTTAGATAACACTCAGTTGATAAGCGGTACAGAAATAAATGCTATTGCTATTGCTATTGAAGCAGCTATGTGTCTATACAAAGTGTGAGGTGTGATGAGCCATGTTTTCAGAAACGTGTTCCTTTGGAAGATACAGAAAGCTGATAGAAAGAAGTTTCCCATTAGAAATTTGTTGCCTTTCTTCCCACCAAGCATAGCTAAATATATATACGCACCTACATTAATGTAAGATACTAATGAAAATCCACTTGCTGCTCAGCACTTGCCAAATACAATACAGAGTGGGGAAAGATTTCTTTTGCTGCCAAGTGTTCATAGGAAGAGTGAATCTGTGAGTCTGCCTTACATTGAACCAAACCATTGAATCATCTAGAACTGTGACTGCGGGCAGCTCTCCAGAGTTTTAGAGATCTGTCTCATCTTCTGAGACCTATTTAACAGTGTTAGGGATTGAGCATTGGATTTTCTGTATGTAAATGAAATTATTTCTCTCTGAGCTAAGGCTATTTCCTAAGTAGGGTCTAAAGAGTGCAGGAAATTCAATTAGTTCATTTCATTGCAAGATCTCTGCAATAAGATTTACAGATTTGGTGATGCCCAACATTCTAGGATCCAGGATTTTAACCTTTAACTCACCTCTAGATAGCTAACTGTATGTAAAATAGGATTCTTTTCTTCATTTCTGTTGCAGTGTTTCTTCTACGGAAGAGTTGGACAATGTGTGGATGTTTTTAGATTGCGGTTCCTAGCTTTCCTCATCAATTGTTACAAGGCTGAGGGGACTTGCAGTCTAACCCCTGCAGACCAGACTTTCCCCACCTCTGTCTTCGAAGTTTCTACTCCAATGCAGAAATATAGGCTAAGATTCTGCATCATCAGACATAGCCACAATATGAGAATTCCCATACTGTACCTATTTCTGCCAATGCCACCCTCCCAAAACCTGCTTCGTAAGCTAGGCAACAGCACTGTAGAAAGAGGTACTGGGAAATTATGACTGGTATGCTCTTTTGGTTGTGGAGCATGTTGACATAGGCAACTGGAGAAGACCCCTTATGGTCCTGCCACAGTTTCATGTCTCAATGCTGTTGTCATTTGCTGCCCAAGCCACAAAATGAAGAGACAACACAGGGCTTGGGTTGAACTAGGGTAATTTATTAATGTATGCCTAATTAACGTAAAGCTCCCAAATGGCTGCTACTGCCCGGCAAGCTTCAAAAGACGAAGGCAGGTGCAGGTGCCACTGCAGAGAGGAAACCCTCCCGCCACCACTGCCACACCAGAGGCTTCTCACAGCACCAAGAAAAGCACAACAGCCACTTGAGCCACAGCAAAAAGGGGGAAGAAAAACCCAGAAACCCCAAAACAAACCTGCACAGTCAAGCCACTGGGTAAGAGAGAGGTGAAGGATTGACAGGCCCAGCCATTCGCTGGGAAACAAAGAGGCTGAGAAGGGGGCGGTGCAGCCCTAAAAGGGGGCTGCAGGCTCCGCCCTCTCCCCATGCCACCACGCGACCCTCGTTGCGTGGTGACTGTGTGCTCTCCCCTTGTGGGAGGCCAGCAAAAGCACACACCCCCCACTACGCATGATTACACAGGTGGCAGGAGATGAATTCCCTGTGCTCTGATCTGCAGAGCCTTGTTAGCCCCTTGATTGGGACACTGCCTGACTTAAGAGGCAGTTTTATTTTGAGTTCATTGTGTGTCATTAGTGACCATAAACATGATCCCAAAAGTTTCACAATTGTAAGTCTGTGTTATGATCTTGTAAATATTGAACAGGATGCCATCCATTGACCTCAAGCCTAGTTCACTGGTTAATTAAAATTAGAGAAGGCACACTACTTGCTACCTGGGAGGCAAAGAACAGGCTTGTATTTTGCATCCCATTGTTAATTGGCCATTACCTCTTCTAGAAAGAAGTAAGATTGGCAGCATGTTGTAGTGTGTTAATTGATAAGGCACCCAAAGATAATCGTTTCCATCCAGTTTTTAGCATATAGCATTTTTACTTGTGCAAGTCTGGGCACTGATTGTACAACCTCCCACTGTACCTAAATACCCCAAAAGCACTAGATCCCTTCTGATCTTAGAGGCAAACCAGACTTAGCCCTTGGTTAGTATTTGGGTGGGAGACCACCAATGAATTCCAGGTACTGTAGCTATATTTCACAGGAAGGAGCTGGCAAAACCACCTCTGAGTATTCCTTGCCTAAGAAAACCCTATGAAATTCATGGGGTTGCCATAAATGAACAGATGACTTGAAGGCATACACACACATACACACACACGTACACACACTGTGGCTACTGTAGCATTCTGTGATAGTTCATCATTTCTGAGAGGGTCCCCCAACCTTTAGGACCACCTTTGGGGAGCTGGAGGGACTTATGTAGAAAGGATCAGTGAAAATTGGATGTCCTAGTTTATGTAAGTGGATGGATATATTTTCTGCTAAGACAAAAACCATGACTGGATCAATTTCCAAAACCATACCTATTTGTTTTTCATTTTTAATATAGAATCTCCCATAAAGCAACTTCACTGCTGCTACATACTAACTTGTGACCAGCATGTTTTTGATATGGTTAAGAAATGTTACTTTAAAAATAGTACTGTGGTCTATGAAATATTCAGTTAAAAGAGTTTAGGGACTGAATTGTAAATCCCTAGGCTGCAAGGAATGTCTTTAGAAATGTATGCCATTCTTGTCAAGTAAAGGAACTAATTTTGTAGATTTCTCAGGTATATTCTCCATCCAGCACAGAAATGTGTAGCCATGTTTTGTTTTGTTTTTTGCTTGTGTTTGACTTTGTATGTAAGTATAGAATGTATTCATGAAGCACCACAAAGTGTTCTTTTTATACAACATATTCCAAAGAGGAGGTCTGTCTCTGCCATTATATATCATTTATAAAATGTGGAGGGAAGTGTCTTTTTTAGACTTGACTTCAGAGATAAATATATCTGAAATAGAGACTCATACAGAGAAAGACGTTTTAAGTCTGATGTCCCTGGTTTTTACTTCACTGTGAATAATTGGTTAAGTCTGTATAATTGAATTGGATAGACTGGTATTTATGGGGGTCTTACATCCTTAATTTAGGGACATTTGGGCCCATTTCTTAGCTATATGTGCAACTACTCCTTAGCTATGTGTACAGCCATAAAGCACAATAGTAGCTAATGGTAACACTAGTTTTGTGGACATTTTATGGGAAAGATGACTGTCCTTACATCTTAAAGCTTCTACTCAGTGTGATGTCACTGGATTCCTGGATGTGTTTCTGCTTTGTTTTCCTAAAAGTCTGTTGTACTTCCTTTGTCTATGTTGTCATTTGATCAAATGATATTGTTGTTGTTGTTGTTTTTTTAAAAAAAATAAATGTAGGAAAAGGCAAAGGCAGTATTTTCATTTCTAGTAAAAAAATAATTTTCATACTTTTCTGATCTGTTTAATGTATGGATGTATTTATTTTTATGCACTGTTACTTCCTGTCATTGAATGATCACAAATTATCCCTTAAGCAAATTCTTTTAGTAATGTGGCTAAGTAACAGATTGATGATCATGGTTGCAATACAGCCCTTCCCCCACGTGTGAGTGGGAAGCACTTCTGTGTGTTCATATAGCCACAGGGTGATGCATCCTTCTGGCAGTAGCTTCCCTTGCCCCATGGGGGGCTGTTCTGGAGGGCACAGAGGTCTGCTGCTGGATGCGGGGAGCATAAAAGCCCCCATGCATGAGCAGAAGGCCATCTGCAGAGATTTGGACCCATCCAAAGAGCTCTGAAATTATCATGCTAATTGAATATGATCCAAAAATCTTTTCAAATAACATTTCAAATAAATGTTTCCAGATGATCTGCTGGAAAATAACAGTTTATGCAGAGTACGTTCATATCCTAACTCTCGTAATCAGCACTGTAGTTTGTATTAGTTTCTCCATATATCAGAATGTCAGATAAGGCACATGTGTCTATTTGGATTTATAACTTAAGCAAAAGGATCCACAGACTTCACAAGCTTACAGTATGACCTAAGATAGATCATATTTGCTTAAATCTTGGATCCTATTTTTGAACCTTCAGGAGATAAGGCTTATTAGGAGACCCTGCTTATTTTTGTAGGAATCTCCCCCTGACTGCTACCACAGCACAATTTGATGTTGACAGTGCATTTTAATTTTTGTTTTGTTTTGATTGGCTTACTGGTTTCCTTCTCAGAATAACAACAATGACCATGCTGCAATGTCGGTAAGTAGCTGCAAGCTCAAGAAAAAAGCATGCACATGGAAAACGTAAACTATGAACTGCCTGCAGGCTTATTGCTTCAATTCAGAATGACTTATTACAAACTCCCTATTTGGTCTGATCTGATTTGCTACTAAGTTGCTTGGTTGCATGTGGAATGTAGGTTGAAGACTAACGTTGATCTTTTGGATGTCAAGGCAGAAGAAACCTTTAAAGATTTCTGGAAACATGATAGGACATGCATTGCATCTCAAATTAGATCATTCAAAGGGAGAGCATAAGACTTTTTGGATTTAAGGTCAGGTGTCAAAATACAGCTATTGGATGTGCATATGAATCAGGTTAAAATGGCCAGCTAGCAGTTGAGAATAAAGAGCTGGCAAAAGTTTTAGTCTCTTTCAAAAACATACCTTTTGAACTAAGGAGAATGTCTGCTCCCAAATGTATTTCTTAAAGATGATGGATTGCTTTAAAAGATTAATGCCCCAATTGTTTTCAGGGCAGCAGCTTATTTTAAATCATTTGTTTGTCCCAATACAAATATTTGCATTATAATGAATACTTGCTACTTTTAAACAGATTTGCTCTTTTGGAAATAAGTTTTTTTTTTGTATTGATATAGAATTGTGTTCTAATTTTTTTATCTATTTTACATTTTTCCCACTTGATAACACTGGTTCAGTGTAATATTTTATAGTATCAACACTTAAACAGAGGAAGTTAATATAATAAATAAATTATCATAGTCCTGATTGGTTCCTTTTATGTGACAATAAAGTGTATAAGCTTGAACATATTCGTCATCTACTCTTTCCATTTTGGCATTCAGCATTTTCATGACTGTAAATAGCAAACTATTAAAAGAAACAGAAAAAAAACACTTAAGTGTTTTATTGCAAATGCACAAGAGAAACAAAGAACAAAAAGGAATGGATAACAATAGCCATTATAGAGGAATAAAAGAAATCAGACTTCATAAGAGTGATGCTGTCAAAAATGGCCAGTGTATAGCAGACACAATTTTTATTGTTTGTTCTTTTTCAAAACATTATTTCATCTAATGCTGAGGCCTGATTCATTCATTACAATTAGAAAATGAACACATTGTAGGTCTCTCTCATAAAAATTTATTTGAAGCACACATATCAGTGTGTGAAATTTGTTAGAGAAACTGCAGTTGATTGACTTTCCTTAAAATTAATAGGTCTCCGTACTTTGAAGTCTTATATCTGGATGAGCAAGAGAGACTATGTTATAATCACATATTTTAGTGTAATCCCCAAGGGATGGAAAAAAGCAAGTGAAACATGATCAGTTAATCTTGTCAAAAATTTATGCTTCTAAGTAGTCTAGAGTCCACTATTCAGCCTTCAGTGGTTTATGCATTGTAGTTTTAATTTTACTCAGTTGCTTGCATGAATACATTTTTTGTAGCTTCTTAGTTTCAGACTTAATCAGTCTGTAGAAAAGGAGTGTGCATTATACACTTCTTGCAGAAAATAAGCGTTCTTGGACTAAAATGTTTGTGTGGCCATCCAGGTTGAAATGTGAAGATAGAGCCAATGGGTTGAAGTTGAAGAAGAGCATTTAGGTATTAGTCACATCCAGTTTTTATGTATACTGCACATGGCAGTGCAGTAAAATCAGATGAGATGTTTTTGTGAAGAATATAAGAGAACAAAGATCTCACTTGCTTTTGTTAAGTGCTTTCGGACAAATCTTTTATAGTGCTATACCTGAAGTGTATCATGTGTTGCCTAATTCTGTTCCAAATAACCCAAGTGGAACCTCGAAAGATCCTATATTCATACTCTCCTTTATTTTACCCCAGCAGTAGCTCAGATCCTTTTATCATTTTCCCACTCTTTTGCATCAGTAATTTATCAGCAGCAATGTCTTAGTTCTCTACTGCTTTCCTGCTTTTCCTCCTTCTTAAGCAATCTTAGAAGCAGTGCATCAGAGAGTGCTCTTCTGTATTCTAGCTTTTCTAAAAAAATTTAGCTGATGAGTTGTTACAGCTCCCCCCTCGCCATGTATTTTGCTTCCAAGGAAGCCTCATGTTTAAAATTTCAACTTAAACTGATCACTGAGCTTTAGACAACAAACAAAACACTGTGTAAAATTTTGAGTTGTGTGCCATAATTTCATGATGGATTTTGGTAGACCCCCTTTTTTGCTTGATTTGAAACTTGGTTGCCAACCCTCTGCCCCGACTGTCAAATGTCGGGTATTTATAATAATGGCCTGATGAGTTATGGTTGCCATAGACTTTCTCTGTTATAGATATGAATTTACTCTAACTCATTCATTAAATTTTACAAAAATTATAGAAGACCTTGTCAATTTTGTGTGTGTTCACCATTCGTTCTTTTTTCATATTATACAAAATTCATTGAGGAAAGTACAGAACAGCTGCACAGTATCTTTCAACTGGTGGTGGTAGGAGCCATCTCTCTGGAACCGTTCCTGATCATCATTAACGTGGTTAAACAATGAACTAACTGCTTAAGTGGACTTTTATCATACAGATGGTTAATAGTAACTGTAGATACATTTTTCAGCACTTACCTAGTAAATATGCTTTACCAAACAGATTGTAGTGGCTACCAAATTTTTAACTCTGCTTCTAACTGAGTCCTGCTAAGCTGAAGTGTATAGTTCCGGTTCATTTACTGTGCAGCTTGGCTGTCCCTTGGGTTCCCTCAAAATGAAGTTTGGGCTCTAGCAAGTTCAGAATGCTACTTTCAAAAGTGATTAGTTATAGTTCCATATGGCCCTGCTCCCATATAATAGTTGCTATTAGTCATGGTTTTGAAGAAATGCCAGTTTCATTTTTTTTATTAGTCAAAAGTAACTAATACAGTTACACATTGATTCTTTATTTTTACATCAGAATTTTACAAGTCACTAGCCTATGGTACAAAATACAGTGAAGTAGTGAGGCCACATATCCCCATAACTACAAACGTAAATAAAGCACAAAAAGAGTGAGGTTATTCCTTGTTACAGTACAGTTGTAATGTAATTTGTTTGTATCTCAGTTGTTAGCATTAATTTCAAGTAACATTTTGATCTGTGAATAGTTACTTCCAAACTATAGAACTGTAATTCCTTACAGTACAGACTGGGATGATATGGTTAGATTAGTGCCTGTTTCATTGTCATCTATTCTTATTAGAAATGGGACGGGTTGACTTACAGAAGTTAATATACCAAAATCAGAAACTGAATTCCATATTTTTGTGACTTTCTCCATTCTCTTCAACTAGATGTTGAAACCAACTTGACTCATGAAAACCAGTTGATTTCAGAACTGTTAGTAATTCTGTTGGGCCTTTTGATTTGTACTGGCTCTGCTAAGGATTTTCCTGCTTCTGTTTGTTTTTACCTTGGAGTTCTTAAGAAATAAACATGAACAGATGCTTTAATTTAACACTTTGTAATGGTGCCAGTACTGTAAAGAAAACAAACAACAAAATTAAGTCTTTACATCCTGCGTGACTCTATTATGGAGTAGTCAAGAACAGCTTTAAAGATTTTGAATTTTCTAACATTTATGCAGATAAATTCTTCATCAAACATGATATGAAAAGCTAGAGATGAAAAAATTAGATTTTGATGAATAAAAAGAGTCAAAGTGTATTTGAAGATTGGGTCTTCTCAAGATTTTTTAAAACATTCTTAATGTGTATTCATAAACTGTTGTCACTGGAATCAAACGTTTGTTCTTATAATCAACAAATCATAAGGATTCTGAAAACCTGCTACCATATTTCTTTATAAGATGCTTGTAGAACATCACTTAATCACATTATTAATTAGCAAATGAGCCCTTGAAATTGAGATAACATTAATTGCTTTTAGAGAAGAGAAGTACAGCAAAGATTTCCAGCATGTTTTTTGAACTGGTCTGTTTGTATCAGTCTTCAGTGAGTACAGTTATAAACATATGTTCAATCATTACTGAAAGCCTTTTTCTGAAACATGGAATTCAGTTATGTTGAGCAAACTAAGTTTTAATTTATTAATTCAAGTTAATTCGTTAATTCATTTAATTCACGTGTACCTGATGTGACACAGACACAGAGAAACCTAAATATATGCATTTGAATTTCTAATTTGATATATGAAAAGAAAGATACTACTTAATATGTGATTTAATATTGTTAAATTAATTATGAAGCTAGCCTTTCGGAGCTACCAGACACATCTTGTTGTCTTCTGTTTGCTTGAGGGATTGTGGATTGTGTTTTATTGTTCATATGATTGGCAGGAAAAGCCTTATTTCACAGCTTGCCGCAAAGAACTATTGGCTAACGGGTAGTAGTACTCTGCAAGCTATATTCAAAAACTGTCAATCAGAAGCCCATGTAGGCTACTTAGAGAAAAGGGTCTCTTTCTGATTCTTCCAAACGTCGTCTCATGCTGTCCTTGATTGGCACAGCCTGGCAGGGAGGATGGATGAATCTGTCACCGGCTGGTTAATTGTGTTGCTGGTCTCAGTCTGACATCAGGTCTTTGACTCCTAAGTGGCTCAATACAAAACAAATTAGGAGATTGTAGTCATATTTCTCATTCTGTATGCTCTGACTTTGTTGAATGCAGTCCATAAATCATATTGACTGACACCCTACTGAATGATGAAAGCTGCTTTTGAGACAGCTAGCATGGCTCTAGAAAGCAGCACCGTGAAGGTGCCATGGAAGGATATGGTTGACCCTTTGGGAATTTCTTAGGGGCCAAATGTCTCTTTACAGCAATTGTTCTTAAGAGAAAAGCTTTTGGGATACTACAGAAAGGATATAAAATGTCAGCAGATTCTCTGTTGCTACCTCCTTTGAAATACAAGAAGTTTGTCTAAGGGTTTTCTCTTTTTACAAACTTGTATTTCAGCAAATGTATAGGGTGGGGAAAATGGAAGTGCCTTATCTCCTAGCAGGTGTGATTTTTATATAAAAGAATCCTTATTTCCGTGAGCTTTCTGATGGTGGAATAAAAAAATATACATGGATGCAGATGATGCATAAACCTTCTGTGGTAGCTGTGAGGTAGTAATAGTTAACTCTAAGGGAAAAAAAATAAAACCTTTTTTTCCTTTGTTGAAATCTGTAAGTGAAGTAGCGACATGAAATAATGATCCAGTGTGAACTATTTAGGATGATTTTGGAAGCAACTGAACAACTAATTCAAAATAAAAAAAAATGTGAGCTCATATAAAACATGCAACATTTAAACAAAGTTGAATGCAATAGTAATAAAAGAACCTGCATGTTAGGTATGCAGAACTTAACATGAATTTCAGCAAATATGTTATTTTAAAATAACATTTTTTTCTTATTGCCATTCCTGCACATTTTCAGTTTGGAATGCCTGTATGTTACAAAATGTATACACACACATATATAATATTTCTAGTAAACTGATAGGTAAAAACAACTTTAGATGCCTGTGCTAAGTTAAAGCTCAAACCTTTATACTTGCTTCTTTATCTTGGTCAAAAAAACTGAGTGATCTCAAATAGTGTTAATATGTTCCTTTCCCTTCTTCTGCTTTTCTTTTATTGTGAGCAATAAGCCTGTAGTCCAAGTGCATAGTTGAAAGCAATTCTTTTTTTTTTTTTCCAGGGTGTTAGCATTTGTCTATCATTATAACAAGCATTTAATGTATGTTTACAAAACCTAAATCTTAAAAAGGCTGCAGAAATTATCACTCATATCCATGCATTATAACCATTACCTTCTGCTCTAGTGCTATTAATACACCAGTTTTAAACAACTGAATATATATGTTTGATAAGAAAAGTGAAATTAAGTATTACATAGCAATATAATCCATAATATTTTTGCATCTATAATTTAATGAGATGTTAACATTGTTTTAAATTCATAACATTAAGATGCTCACTGTTATTGTGTTATAGTGGCTTCAGATTGTATGTAAAATAGGACAAGGAGCTGATTTGATGGAGCGCTACATTAAACCAAAATGCAGTTGTTCTATTAAATCAAAATAACATTTCCATTATGTGTCTTTAAATCTGCTATGTCACAATGAAATTAAGCCCATTGATTCTTCTGTTTCTTTCCCCTTCCCTCCTTTTCCCCATTCATATTGATGTTGTTCCATTTAGGAGTAGAACTGCATGTCTCCCAGTGTAATTACTCCTGGGTTTGGCAGACATGTAAGCATGCTCTGTGTGTGTGCGTGACCATTTATTTTAAAAGTTGGTCTTTTCCTGACAAATATATGAGCAATCTTTTTAATATTTTCATCAAATAGGGCATCTTATAGAACAGGTCTGTAGAAGATGCTTAAAATACCAGAAGTATTAACAGAATGTATACTGTAGCACATGTATATAAATACAATGCAGATCTGAAATAGGCAAAATTTCACCAGGATATTTCTCATGTTTTGAGTTTGGGCTTTATCAGTTGCTGCATGAATGTGAATGCTGAATAGGCTACTGCCCAAAGTGACCACCAACGGGTTTACATATATAATAAATTGATTAATCTATCCTGTATAGGCTGAGGACTTGGTACATCACAAGATAATTTAATACAGTTGATGCCATTTCCCTAAGTAAAACACATGTAGATTGCAATCATGTACATGCTTACTAAGATGTAAATCCCATTATATTCAATCAAGCCTACTTCAGAGAAGTGTGTATAGGACGGCAGTGCTTCAACTGCAGTCCAGGACTTACTTACAAGTAAGTGCCACTGAACACTGAGTACTTCTGTGTAAACATGTATAGGATACCACTGTTAAACTCTAGTATTTAATTTCATAATTTGACTGTGTTTTAAAGCAAAGCCTTCTGTTTTCTCAAACATGTCAGTTTCGGAATGAGAAAGAGCCCAACCATGTTAGTAATAGCTAAAGCTTTCTAGTATTTGTAACATTCTGTAACTATTTCTTAACATTATATTTGAGTTAATTATGTGAAGGCTATAAACTGATTGCTTAGAGTTCCATTAATTTTAACATCTCTGAAAATATGTTAGCAAATTGCAGTTGGGCCCAACCTGCTCTCATTAGACACTGGTAGTAGCGTTTTTGCTGTATGTATTGGAAAGAAAATGTGTATGTATGTGTTTTTTTGAACAGCAGAGGGCCACATGTTACTTGGTATAAAATTGATTTTTCTATAGTTATTTCCCCCTTATTTCCCCTTATTTTACTGAGGAAGAGCTGATGTTCAAGTGGGAAACTTCTAGCATTCCAGAATATCCTTGTTAATAATAATGAATCATGAAAGACAAGAGGGGTTTCTGTAAAGCCTATTTTTAGCCCTGAAATATGACCTTAAATGTATGTAGTATATCCATTTCAGTTGTCCATATTGTAACTGCAAATACTACAAAGAGAGATTGTATTTATATATCTGTTTATGTGATTTGAGAATTTTGGGGAAATGGTCCAAGTGTAGAAAGAACAATGCTAATTCAGAATAGGCATAAAATTTTAAATAGATAATGAGGACATTCTCTGTGTGCCTTAAACTGAATAAATGCAGGAAAAGCTACACGCTCTCATAATGATACTAACAACTTACCTTTATTTTAAATAGGGAAAGGTAGCACAGACTGCTTGTATGTCAGCCTGCCAGCATTTGTCAACATCCCTGATGCAGATGCTATTGGATAATGAATTAAAACAAATAAGTATGGGAGCCATTCAGCAGTTTAACTTAGATGTGATACAATGTGAATGTGAGTATAAAATTCTGACCAAATGCTAAATTTGGAGAGATTGATTTATGGAAATGAATAAACATATAAATCTGACCTGTCTGTCTTGTATATTCTTAAAGGCTTCATGTAGTTGGATAGCTTCTAGGGCTCTAAAAGTTTGAATATTAGAGTAAGAGAGAACAGCTGGAAGATTTGTAACTTTCACCCTGGTGTATGCTTGTTTTAACTCCACATTGCTGGCCAGACTTGCAGGTTCTGACAAATTGCAGCTATTGGCAATGTCTTTTCTAAAGCATTTAATTGCTGGTAGAGAGTCTGTTGAGTAGCCCAAGAAATTGAGCAATTGAAGCGTTATAGTTTTGTTTGCTATTTATTTTTGATACATTAATACTTGTTTATAAAAAATAGTCCTGGGGAATCTCTCTCCCCCACTCCCACTTCCACTAATGGGTCTGTGAAAGAAGCAGTGGAAAGGTCTTTACTTTTGAAAAGAATATAAATATTTAGAAGTTAAATGCTTTTCATGTTGAATTCAGTAAAGTACTTAATTTTCATTGAACCAGTTCTGCACTGAATTTTCTCTTGTCTCCCTCTTCTGGTAGTTTAAATAATCATTATGCTAAGATAATATAGTGCCCCTTTTGAGTGTTCCAGGATTCACAGATGTTTAAAGAAATGAAATAATTCAACTGGTCTGTGAGGAATTATTCTGGTGTTCTCAGAAGATTTGGTTTATGAAGATGGGCTTGCAAGAATCCCCCCCTAAATTATGTATTATAGAGAATGGCTTAAATATCATTGGGCAGTTGAATCTGGCCATTTTGCCTAGACATATTTTACTTCTTCATGGTATTCAGAGGCAGAAGCATGTCAAGTAATCATGAGTTTACAAAAATGTGAGATGTAAAGGTCCTTTTGTAAGTCAAGTAGTAATCTGATCTCATGAACTTAGAAATTACCAATGTAACATATTTACCTATATTTATTTAAGGTTATATTAATCAGAAGTAAATCTAATGGGTTCAGTGGACTGTAGGATATTGCTTAGGCAAAATATTGAGATTTTCCTTGTGATCTGACAGCAGAGCAGCTGTTCAGGGAAGATACTGACCTTCTCAGTTCTTTAGGGTATCAGGCAAAGAACTGGAGCTTTGGTTGCCATGTGCCACAGTGTTGCCTCACATGAAGATGATGTCCTTCAGTAATTTTATTAATACTGAAGCAAAACAATACACTGAATAATGGAGGTAAACACAAATGTTGTTGTTGGCTGCTGTAGTTGTTATCGTAGTTCTCACTGGTTTTTAAAACAGGTGTTTCTGATATCACAGGGGATTCAGTGGTTATTTCCAGCATCAGCAGGAACACTTGATTCCCACCAAGGGGTTTTTTTAAAAAAAATTACAGGGTATCAAATACACACATGCACAGAACCCCAAGGAACTGTATGGTTCTCTGCTTCTGGATCATACTCTGTTTCCTGGCTGTTTCTTCTCCTTGCTACCTGGGGAGCGGAGGAGAGGGGAACAGAATTCCTTACACTTTCATTAAGATTTTCAGAACACTGTTCCTTTTAAAAAGAAAACTAGAGCCCAGTGGAAAGGCTCTGAAAAGACCTGCATGCTGATTGGCCAAGTTTCCTAGACCATGAGAGCCAAATGGTGATCGGCTGAGATACTTACAGCTTTTTACTGGAACCGAAATTATTTAGATCTGGAGGCAAAATAAAGAGATGCCAACCTCTTGTATAAGTGAAAGTCTGTGCTGAGAGAGCTGTTGTTTCTTTGTAGTAATCTTTAAGAGCCCAATATTACAATATGACATCATAGTCACAGGTAGACAGACAAACAAACAAAAAATTACCAGATAACACTAACCAGAAGAGTTAGGCCTAGTATGGACCAGTGTTATTACAGAAGATATTTCTTTGGGAAAATTTTCCACAGACTTTGCTCTGTTACCAAATTCTCATGACATTATAGAATTTTAATCTATGAACTATGCAGATCCTTAGAGAGCCCAAGCCATGGGCAAGGGATCTCTGGAACTGAGTTTCATGAAGCTCATTTCTTTGTATCTCTTGGCAAACCATGGTTAGGACTAAGGAATTTCAAAGGGAGATTGATGCCTTTAATGTTTTAAAAGGAGAAAAACATTTTCTGTTAGTTTACTGCAAGCCCATAGGCTCACCGAAAGCAGCTCTCCTGATTATGTTGTTTCAGCTCTCAATATCAATTGGGGTCTGATTGACTGAGAGAAATGGTCCAAAACACTTTGCATCCGTACATGGCTGTATGGGGAAGAGTATAAGCACTGCCCAGGCACTGTGCCTGAGATAAGGCTAGATTGTGCTCCATCAGTATATTTGCATATTAAAACATCATTAGGAAACCTATAAATAAGAAGTCAGTACTGATTATGTAAAAGCAGTATTTTGGCCAGTCCAAAAACATCTGGAGAGCCACAGTTGCCTCCCTTTGCTCTAAGGCATTTTTTTGTTTATTTGTTTAACTGACCTATAGTGTAACTTGAATTCTGATATGTTAGCTACTGTGTGGCTTTACATTTAAGAATGTTAAATATTTATTTAACCAAGAGAAATAAGCTGCTCTTTAACTGCCTCAAGGAAAAAAAAATTGCATTATTTATGTTGCAGGTATAGTAGTACTTGAAAAATATTCTTGGTTGAAGTTGCACTATTGTTGAAATTATTTTAATAAGTATGTGTTTTATCATGTTTCAGTCATTGCATTTTGACAAGTTGTTCAAAGATTTAAATTGTGTTATCCAAAATTCAATAACTAGAGTTAGGGCAGAATTTATGCATGGTCAGATAGGGGCAAAAGGTTTCTGAGTACTCAGAGATTAATTCTTTCTAAATCAGAGTGGAGATTGTGTAGCCTTCCAGAGGCCTTTTTAACTGCAGCGCCTTGCCTTTGGCTGTGCTGGCTAAGGCTGCTATGAGCTGTAATCCAACGGTATCTGGAAAAGCGCATTATTACCATCCGTGTTCTAAATCATCATTCTTAACATGGTAGTATAATTGTACTTAATTATATAACTCATGGTATATAATGGAAATAAATTGTTTTTGGATTTTGGATTATAATAACATCTACATTTGAATTGTTTTCTTCCTTTGCAGTATTTGCCAGTTCTGAACCTGTACCTGGATTCCATGGAGAAACCTTACAGTTAGCATTCATTGACCTGAGACAGGTAAGGTCTTGTTTATATGTCTATTAGCTATCACATTTTTATCATGCCAAACCTTTGATTTTGTCATCATCTGCAATCCTAAGAGAGAGGAACAAATTGCTGCACAGAAGGGAGGACTGGAAAAGTCCTAGTGGTAGATCTAAGCTAAAGAGTCTTTAGCTCCACTATCCTCAAATAGAATATAAACCCCCTCTAAGGCCTGAATCCCATTGTGAGTCCCAACTAGAGTAGATTCATTGTCTCAGAAGCTGAATGGTAGGTCAACATTGAGGTAAACTCAATTGATTCAGTGGGCCTTAAGGAGAATTTAGGCCTAAGCTTTCAATATAAGATTTATTTAAACCTATTCTGATTTTGTGCATGTTTCTATGGCATAGTAAAGTATACTTTGGGCTTTAAAGTTAACTGTGACTCTTGCTTGTAAAGAGAAGCTGTTAGCTACATTATACTCATCAGATTCCACCTGAAATCATTATTTCTTTCTTGATACTCTAGTCTCATTGAATGTAGTTTGTCTATATTGACCTGAATCAATTTCCAGAATTTTCCAGTACTGCCTAGAAATACTAAAGACTAAACCTCAGATTTTCTGCATGTAAAGCATGTGTTAAAATTAGGTGAGTTTGTCTCACATTATTTTACTGGTTGGAGAGGGGATTTCCTACTTTTTTCTGTCTCTATTGCGCTTCCTACGAACATAGTATATTCCTAAATCCTTGATATAATATATTCTAGTTGTAGGTGTATTAGTCCACTGCCCAGTCGCAGGGCAGTGCATTGAGTCTGCCCTTGTGGTCTTGGGCTCACCAGGTATGCAGAAACATATTAAATTAAAACAAAAACAAAAAAGTCCCAGTAAAGACTGAGTATGAGTATTCGTTACCCCTTCAGAAGATACTCTGTACATTGCTCATTCAGTACCAAACTTCTGCCCTCAATTATCTAGAATAATTGCACTATGACACTCCCTTTTTCAGATTCAGGCCTGTATAACCTGAAAAGAACTCACTCAATTCTGAAGGTCAGCAGTTTGGTCATTGTATTACTGTTGTATAAACTGGACTGGTTTTATCCAGCAAGGTAGTTCATAGGATCCTTATGTTCTATGTAAAGTCAAAGGCTTTCACAGCCTGAATCCATAGGTTGTTGCGGGTTTTCCAGGGTTTGAGGCTGTGTTCTGTTAGTATTTGCTCCTGACGTTTCGCCTGCATCTGTGGCTGGTATCTTCAGAGGATCTTCTGAAGATGCCAGCCACAGATGCAAACGAAACATCAGGAGGAATTACGAATAGAACATGGCCTCAAAGCCCAGAAAACCCACAACAACCGATCCTTATGTTCTTGTGATTTTATTAATATTAATTAATGAAATAATACTGTAAGCATGCTGAAATCTCTGGCACTTTACAACCAAGTGAAATATTTTACTCTTGCTTAACAACCCACAGATTTCAGATCAGTCACCCTAATAATTCAGTTGCGAGCTTAATGTCCTTACAAGCTAACTCCCATCATTTCAGAAATGAAAAGTTCTAATGAGCAAAAGCAAAGGATTATTTATTAATATGTAATTTTCAGCAATCAACATGTATGAATAAATTCTTATATATTTGGCTGTAAAGTGGAATGAAAATCCTACTATAATGTATACTGGGACAGTTGTGAGTATGGGAACAAAATAGGTGCAAAGAAAGTTTAAGTGACAATTTTGATATGATTTTAAAAACTTCTCTAAAGGTAGAGTTAGAACTTTAGAAAGCAACCATGTTAAAACCAAACTTTCATTAAAATCTCCCTAAAATTTAGTAGTAGTAAAATCATATCACTTGAGAATTGTTGTACAAGGGTTTGAGGAGGGGTAGTAGCTGGAGTACACCAAGATATAGCAATGCCTTTGTTTGGAATACAGCTTGAGCTATATTATTAATCACTTTTGTATCACGAATGTGCTAGTTACTTTAACTATTTGTCTAGACCTACTCTATAAGGCAGCTCACAGTAATATTCTATTATGTTTGGAATTATTGAAGCAGATTGTATCTTTCCTGAGTGTGAAGTATTATGTTCAGTGTTTTATGTATCTCCTGCTCAGGGAGGTGGGTAATGCTATTGTGTTAACAATATAGTGTCTTCCAAACATTTATACAGTACCTGTTTGCATTTGGTTGATTTCATTTATTTTTACTTTGCTTTGGCCTGCAAATTTATATATATAAGCCATCCCCTTTTATTTTCTTCCCTGTCTACTTAGCAGTTTGTTGCTTAGCAGTTTGTTGCTGGTACAAATCCTTATAGGGAGTGACGTTTAGTTTTTAGTAAAGATTTAGCACTCTTTCCCCCATTCTTTATTTATGATCATTCTTAACAGGGCAGATGACAACTCTTTTCAAGAATACTTAGAAAGGCAACAGAGCCTGTTTCAGAAAGTTCCTATAAGAGGTCATGCTTCTGTTTTTCAGTTTGAATTCGATACTGTTTCATGAATTGCAGGATATGAAAGATAAGGAAGTGGGTCCAGTGGTCAGGTTTTACCTGCCCACCCGGACTGTGCCCTGAGGTCAAACTCCTGATATTTGCTGTTCAGTATAGAGGAGCTGATGACAGGTAGGGGCTAATACAAGGGGAAAGCTTGAACCATATCAAAGCTAAAAGGCAAGAGAATTGGGACTCAGTGAGAGACTGTAGCTAAAAGATGGATCAGCAGGATTGCCCTTTTTTTAAAAAGTAGCTGACCTGTGAGGGAAAGGACTTTATCGTCCTGCCAATCACATGCTTACTAATGGAAGCCAGTTATCTCAACAACAGCTCACTCCTTCTGTGTGATTTCATGACAGTGTGCAAGATTAAAGAAGGACAGTGTACATGAATAATTTCTGCCACAGATGATAAACGTGACACACAAATAGTTGGCTTTGAAGCTTTATGGTACTTTGGAGAAGTATTCAGGGATGTTTCAGAGCTGTGGAAAGTACCATTGCCCAAGAAATGGCTTGTAACTGCTGTGTAAATCAGTGTGCGTGCGACCATCTATATGCTGTTGCGAATTTTGTTTTCATGTATGAATTTTGTCAGTTTGCTATAGCCAGTAGATATATTTGCAAACAATATCAATTACTCAGGGCAATTTTTTTTTCTTTCATATTCGGGGTGGTATAAAGAGTGAGGGAGGCATTCCGAAAGGGTGAAAGGATAGCACCAAACTGGTTGAATAATCAATCAGCAGACTTGGTTTATTGTATTCAAGTGAAAAGTAATGTACACTAAAGCAAAAAAAGCCTATCATCTGACCAGAGGGCTCTCATAATGCTGTGTACAGTTCCCAGTTTTTGCATCTCAGAAAGGATACTGTACAGCTGCAAAGAATGAAGAGAAGACCAGCCGAAATTACCAGGACACTCGAGCAATTCTGCTGATAGCCATGTTTAAATATTTGAAGAGATGCCATGTAGAGGAAGGAGAGGACTTGTTTTCTGCTGCTCCAGAGACCAGGACAAGGAGCAATGGTTTCAAGCTGCAGGAAAGGAGATTCCACATGAACCTCAGGAAGAACTTCCTGACAGTCAAGGCTGTCCGGCAGTGGAATCTGCTGCCTCGGAGTGTAGTGGAGTCTCCTTCCTTGGAGGTTTTTAAGCAGAGACTAGATGGCCATCTGTCAGAAGTGCTTTGAGGGTGTTCCTGCATGGCAGGGGGTTGGACTGGATGGCCCATGTGGTCTCTTCCAACTCTACATTTCTATGATTCTATGATTATGAAGAAAGGTTACAATATCTGGGACTTTTTTTAATTTAGAAAAAAGGTATGAGAGCATATGATGAGAGAAGTTTATGAAATTAAGTGTGATGTGCAGAAAGTGTATAGAAAGATTTTTTCCCCTCTCCTACCAGAAATTAGGATCATAAATTGAGTGAACAGTGAGAGATTCATAACAGGCAAAAGGAATTACTCTGGTGCATAATACTGGCCAAATATTAATTTCCTTTGCATTACAATGGAGTTTACATCAATTTATTTGCTGAAAATTTTAGATTTTGCGTGTTCCAAGAGGGTTTCTGCCTTGACTTTTTCTACTGATTTGATACAGGCTTGTTTAATTGTATTTCCAGCTTCTTTTCTTCTTTTGTCATCTTACAATACACGTATTAGACATACCTGTGATTCAGCCTGAATAGTAACTTCCCATGTGATACTATATAAAATGCTTTTCATTAAAATCCAAATAGATAATATCACCTCCCATTTTTCTCAGTTGTTACAACATTTTGTGAATCTGTTCCAGAATTCTTGCTGGCTTGAATTTCTGCTCTCTGTCCTTCTAAAAACTTCAGGAGGTAGCCTAAATCACGGTACTTACTTTGAATGGCATTTTGAGTTTACAATTCATGGGAAATGTTCAATGTAGTTTGATCCACTATCAAGGGAAAACAGTCTGCCAGATAAAAATACTCAGTTGCAAAAAGTTGAATGTTTGAATGACATAAAAATTTATTCCTTCTAAGCTTAATTTGACTAAGCCACTAATACAC
Organism: Ctenosaura bakeri; assembly: GCA_948474755.1. NCBI lineage: Eukaryota > Metazoa > Chordata > Lepidosauria > Squamata > Iguanidae > Ctenosaura > Ctenosaura bakeri. The sequence continues at coordinate 256,121 of CAOLHI010002322.1, forward strand.
CTTAAACTTCCTTTGAGCTCAAATTTCTTTAATGAAGGTGTTAATTACTAAGGGATTAACACTGCTTCCAAGTGATAATGGATGTAGTCCATCAATAGAGGGTTAGGATAATATGGTGTTAAGGAGCACAAAGATTACTTGCCAGGATTTGCTGTTAAAATAAATGTGGGTTATAAAGAGTGCTTGTGTTTCTCCCACAAATCACAGCAGGCTTGAATTACTATATTCTCTCTGCCATGAGAGCAAAGTATTTCTAATTTTGTCACAGTGATAATTCAACAAGGGCCAGAATAATTGATGTTAAGAGTCCTATAGTTTAAATGCCAAGATGCTACTGAGGCCTTACACACTAACTGTTTCTGAAGGATATAGTTAAAATGAAGAGAAACATCTTCCTGTATGCATTAGAATGCTATCTCAAATTGTGGGAGAGAGCAATATGCAAAGGATACTTATTCATCTATATGCCGTGTTTTCCCTAGTTTGAGACTCTAGATATCTTACAAAGTTTAAAGCAGCTTCAGCTGCAAAATCAATGTCATACTGTAGTTTAAAAATATAATTAAACTGTCAATACAATTACAATACAATACAAACAAACCTTTAAAAAGGACAAGAAATGTAAACAACACAGTACATGAAAAGTACACTCTCCCAGGCAGTCAGCTCTCAAAAGCCTTTGCTGTATTAAGATTTAGATCATAGTTACTTCTTATTTTATATTAGAGTGGTAGGAGTCAAGTAAAATTCATAGCCATTAGGATTGCATGCTAAATACCTTAGAAACGGGGATGAGGATGTTCACTAGAACACATGGGTATAAATAGTTCATAGCTGTAATCTTCATTTGTTCTGCTGATCCCCCAAAGTAGTAGCAGCCAATTCCTGTTAATTTTTTGTTTGCTGTGCAAAAGAGATGCATCCTGTCACATCTTATATTTGAAATATTGTATGGCTTTGTAAGATGATAAGCACTGGTAGCACTTTCATCCAAATGCAGTTCTAAGTGCGCAGGTATGAGGACTGTATAGAAGAGAAACCACCAGGTATAATCCTGGCAAAAAAAGTAATGATTCTGGCAGGAAAGAAAGAGAGAGGAGGGAGGTGGTTAGGATTTATTAAACATGAGCCAGGTATTAAATCCTTTTTCCTCTTTCAGCTCTTGTGCTCAAACTACTGGTAGGTAAATTCAGGTTGTTCATGTAAGTTTTAAAGTTCTTTATTATTCACGTCCCTATTATCTGGTTGTTACAGTAATAATTATAATTAACTTGTTACTTATTGGTAACTGGTGGGGATTTTTTTTTTTTTTTGGTATCTCTAAACTGGTCATAAACTAAATAAATATGAATATTTTTACAAGGAATTTCATTGTAAATTTTTTTTAAAAAAGAGTCCTGAGTTCAGTTGCTGTTCTGAACTAGAGTAGACCCATTGAACTAATGGAAATTTGGTAATTTAACAGGTTTGTGAGTGCTATTAATTCAATGAGTTTACCCTAGTTGGGACTAACAATTGGATTTAGGCATAATTATCTCACTGTGGAGAGGTATATACTTCCAGTCTTATCCTTATAAGATGGATGCCATTCTTAAAAAAAAAAAAAAAAAATCAATAATATAGTGAGCAAAAAATCACATCCCTTCTGACAGTGCAGTCCTAAGCATATGCATTTGGAAGTAAGTCCCAGTGAGTTATCAGTTCCATATACATATATAAGTCAGGCAAGTTATTTGATGGGAAAGATTGGAAGCTTAAATTTGAAAGTATTTAAGATTTCAGTCCTGCCTGTGGAGAAGTCCCAAGGAACCTGTTCGGATTACTTCTGTGTAGATGTATAAAAGATTATACTACATGTAGCTTTTTCTTTTTAAAAAAATAATTTAACTAGTTTAAGCCCCATTTTGATAAACTGGACAAAAACATTTCTCAGTACAGTATAACAGCAGAAATTCAATAATGTTGCTTAACAAAAATTGATTCAGTGATATGACTTTGCAGTAGAGTTTTCCTCCACCTGCCAAACAATTGTCATGGATTAGTGGACACTTCTATTGAGCAGAGACAGAAATGTGCTTGTTTATGTGCTCTGTGAATACTGTCTGTGCCCCAAGTTTTGGAAAATAGCAAATGACCTAAAAACTGCATGATGCACTATGTCTAATCCACCAACGTTTACCTCTAACATTGTTTGTCACTTTGTCTAAAAGGACTTTGTGTACGGGCTAACGGGCTACACAGAAACAACTTGGCCAGAACCCTTGCCCTTTGCAGACTGTGTCTGCCAGACGGTTCCCTTTCAAGCTGAAAACTCAAAAAGACAGTTCTTTTGCCACTGCTTCAGCTTATTCTTTAATGATGACCAGAAAGGGGACACTACAATTAAACAACATTTCTTTGTGTCTGTATTCAGGATTGCTATAGCATAAGTAGTGTCTGTCTTACTTAATCTTACCGGTGTCTCTCTGTTCTAGGAGATTTCTCCAGAAAGAAATTTGAATCCTTATTAGTTACTTCAGTAACTAAAAATTAATTGCATTTTTAAGGCAGGCTTAGCAAAAGTTGTAACATCCAATTACTTTCTGGTTATTCTATCAGAGCACAGTTGGAGCATGCCTCTCCACCCCACCCCCCGCACACACATATTGTTGCCAATTCATTTTGAAGTCTTAAGAAATTAGCAGTATTTTGGGTTTACTCCGTGAACATAACAAGACCAGACGTTTCTCAGAATTTACCTCAAGGCCCGAATTTAAAGAAAGCATTCTGCCCTTTCGGGCGATTTAGGCTGAGAAGGATTAATAAGAACCCAAATAACTTTTGACTTCTTCAGCACTAAACAATTCCCTGTGGTTCAGCTGTCATAACCCCTGAGTTTACATATTTATATACACTTACAAATGTGTGAGAGATTATATCCCCATTATAATGACAGCTAATATCTTCACTTAGGGATGCCAATTTGAAACAGATGTAGATATCTTTAAAGAAAAGTATTGGTATTGTTGAATTAAGTTCAGACTTAATGCTTGACTGCAATATCTAAATAGCCCCCTCCCCCAGTTCCCAACTTCACCACAGCCTATTAAACATGACATTCATGATAATATAATTGTCTTGGTCTCATATTTATAGAGAAATGCCCCCACAGAGTTCAGTTTAAGACTCTGCTAATGAAGCTACAGAGTCTGATGAAATAGACTTCTCATAATAAATGTTAGTCTGTTCTCTCCACAGTAGTGAATAATCTTTAGGCATGTTTTATGATAGGTACAATTTGTCAGAATTATAAATTATCTGTAGTTGGAGAGAAATTTTGGAGCTGAGAGAGGAGAGAAAGAGAGAGAACAATTGAAAGAGAAAGAGAGAGAAATAGGGTGGGATTTTTGTATCTGAAAATGGTGGACTGGAAGTACAGTCCTGTGCGTGAAATCTGAGAAGTAAATCTCATTAGGTTCAATGGGACTTGCCCCTGGGAAATGGGATAGGATTGCAACTTTAAACAGAAGTTAGAGTTTTTTGTCTTCACCATGTTCTCCAGGGCAGTTGGTCATTTGGCAATAAGGAATAGTCAAGTTCATTTCAGACTTGCATTCATAATGGTCAGATATCATTCCTTAAGATAGTATTCTTTTGGAGGGGAAAATCTTTTTTTCTGACATTTAGAGCACAGTAATATGTTATACACTCTTCCCAATTAGTGTATCTATTTACAATAATGATTTTTGTGCTTGTACACAAATAACATGTGTTGGGCTGGCAAGTGTCTGTGAGATGATACAGCTCTTTTACCTAGTGAGTGTCCACTGTGACTTCTTTTAAAGTTTATTTTTCTTTTGATTAATTAAAAAAAAACCTTGCACAGTTTAAGCATTTTTGAATGATCCACACAAATACAGAAGCACCCATGTAATTCTGTGAAGAAACAGTAAAGGAAATGGGCACTACAAACACAAAGATCCCATCCCCATGCTCCTAGATTAGGAGTATAATTCCATAGATCTGTTCTTTGGAAGAAGTATTTCTCTTGTTTGCTTATGTTTATTGCCTGCTCTTCAATGGGACGTTCAGAGAGAGGTTCATGTACATGATTCTTCCATGTTATCTTTACAACAACTCTACAAAACAGGTTAAACTGACTGATAGTGAATGGCCTAGAGTCAGTGAATGAGCTTCTTGGCTAGGGTGGGCGTTTAGGCCTAGGTTTCCTCAGTCTTAACCTGATACTCTGAAAGTTATATCACTGCGGTTGTGCTGACATTTTGAAATCTGTGTGCATCTCTTTTCTGGGGCTGAGTGTGTGTGAAATGCATCCAAGGTCACCAAAGCGGTTTCCATAGCTGAGCGGGGAATGGAACCCTGGTCTCCAGGATCATAATCCAAAACTTAAACCACATGCTTCTTTCCAAAGTGCCTCTTTCTTCCTTCTTCAGGGTAGCATTATCTCCCCGCCTCCCATATACCCACCCCATCATCTTTACACACTAGTAGCAGGTGCTGTAGACAGAGGAAGGAACTTGCAAAACCACCCCTGGGTATTTCTTGCCTAAAAAAACCTATGAAATTCATGGGGTTGCCAAAAGTTGACAGCCAGTTTGAAGGCACATATAAATACAAAAAGACTGCATGATGATTGTTCTAAGGAAACAAATAAATCCAAGTGTGCATTTAAGCGCTGTATGTGGATGAGCCCCCATATCCAGTTGAAGGCAGAAGAGTGACACCCTCTGTAGAATCTGTAGCTGGATGAGAAGAGCTCCTCATTGCCGCATGAAGCTGTTTTTGTTTCTGAAGGTAAATGGTGTTTCATAATGTGGACATGGTATTTTCCTCAGATGATAAAATCTTGAGTCAAAATGTGCTTTTGAAAAAAAAAAGCCTTAGACTTCTTAAGGTACAAGAGATCTTTTTGTTTTAATCCAAAATCTTGTTTACTTGACTGGATTTGTTCACCACATTTCTCTCTGTACAGCAAAATACACCTTTAAACCAAAATGAATTAATCCTTATAACCAAGAAGCTGAGATTGCTAATCTCCAGAGACAAATTTACTATAGACTGAACAGCTGTGTTTTTGTGATGTTTTCAAGTGGACTAACTTGAGATGATACTGAATGACTGAAGTGGCAAAGCATATTACTGATGACTTTGGGCTAGAATTAACAGCTCAATGCAGGACATTGTGTTTAAAAAAATTATTAAAATGTTGCAGCCCAACCTAAATTAAAATGATCTTGGGGTGGGATATAATTGATAAAAGCTTAAACAGTCATAACAATAATTTTAAATAACCCAAAATATAATCATCAGGCCCTAAATCATAATAAAATCCTATAGTCCCACAAATACAACCAATCTATGGTTACAAAGTCCCTTAAACAAGGTTTTAAATCCAGATATTAATTTGGTGCCAGAATGAAATCAGTGACTCTTGCAGTTGGTCCTCCCAGTTCTTCCATAGCCAAGAAGGCTCTCTCTTACATAGACGATGAGATGCGGAACAGAGCACATTTGGCCGATCTTAATGGCTTTTGCATAGGATTCTTTCTCAGCTCCACCTTTCTGTTGGCAACTCTTGCATCTTCCCAAGGTCAAGGGGCAATCCAGAAGAGCAAATTTATAAAGCTGAAAGAGGAGAAAAACAAAATCAGCCACTGCCAACAGATGTATATATGCAGTAATCCCTAACACACAAACTCATTTGATTCTCAGACTCAGAAGAACTAATGATGTAGGAGATGTCTTTTAGTTTCAATCTACATTTTTTTCCTTCTTCTGTTGGCTAATTTTTTATATGTGTTTAGGTTGTGTGCAGTGTTTGAGATGAGAGCGAGTATGGTGTAGTGGTTTGAACATTGGACTACAACTCTGGAGACCAGGGTTTGTATTTCCACTTAGCCATGGAAACCCAAGGGGTGACCTTGGGCAAGTCACACTCTCTCAGCCTTGGAGGAAAACAAAGGCAAACTTGCTCTGAACAAATCTTGCCAAGGAAACCATGTGAGGCACACAGCAACAACATTTTTTGAGAGAGAGCTAATTTTATGTTTGATTCTCTATTGCAGAAATTCATCCTGAATTTTTTTAAATTGGAAATAAGAATATCTTAATTAAAACAGGAATTCTCTCCATAATTGTTGTTGTGAAAAATGCAGCCTCTTACATATAAAGACATGGAGTCCCATCATGAACATAGTACACAATGCCATACATTTAGCAGAGGTTACTTCGGTGGGAAACATTGCCCAGCCTTTTTGGTTTTTTAATTAAAAAGGTCACAATCCATTATATCTGAATTTCAAAGAAATTAGCAATTAGCTGTAATCTGCAGTTCCCAGCAGGAGGCTTTCATACTATTAAAAAGAGATTGTTTCCATCTCTGATCAAAGCCAAAATAAAACTAACGAGATTATAAAATAATTTGTGTGCAGTATACAATGTTGTGTAAGTGATAGGGATTCATTGTTTGTTTTTAAGTATGTCTGGAATTTTTTTTAAAAAACGTTTTATTTATAAAGAAGTGTTTCATGGGGATTTAGAACAGTAACAGTTTATCAGTTTATCTGTTTATCAGGTCAAGCCACTGTGGCATTTTGTTTTTTTAAAAAAGTTGAGGATGTGAATGGCTTTGAATATTTTAAAGTAAATAATAAAAATGCAGTCTACGGTAACCTAAAGTTTTTGACACAAGTATTCATGTCACTGAAGTTAGAGTAAGCCGAATTGATGGGTTCTTTCAGCTATCTAGGGTATGTGCAGAGTTTGGTACTTAAAAAAGTTCTAATTTGCACTTTCCAATGAATTTAAACTTTCTAGATTTGTACCTACTTAAAAGAATGTTTGTGACCTTTTGACCCTTTTGTTATCCCTAATTCAGAAAGGCCTTTATTCTAGAAAGCTTAGGTATTAAAAAAAAGAAGAGAGAGAGAGAAAGAAAGAAAGAAAGAAAGAAAGAAAGAAAGAAAGAAAGAAAAGGAAAAAGGGGTGAAACTTTAATGGCATAACAGTCCTTTCTGATCACTCTGTGTAAGATGTTTATGCAAAATGTCAATAGAAGCAATTGGCCTAACAGTGTGACAACTTATTTTCCTTGGAAATGGGCTAATCTCCTGTTTGGGTTATCCAGAGGTCAGGTGGGGATTTCTTTTGGCACTCCCCATAGTGCTGGGCTAAACTTTACAGTCTTTGTTGGGCTGAGGCCAAAATCTTCTCAACTCTGCTGAATCCCAAATTACCTACTAAAGGGAGAACAACATGTTTATCTTAAAACTACCTTTCCATGGAAGTAAAGCCCATTTGTTTCAGTGGAACATGCTTCCAGATAGGTGGGCTTGGGATCACAGTGTTGTCCTAAGTGGATGTCTGAGGTTCACTCAGTTGTTCCTTAAAAGTTGTTGGCCTACAGTCCAGTTCAAACTTAGCCGAGAATAGTAAGACTTAACATCTGAGTTCAACATTATAGGATTCCATCACTCAGTGACCCAAATCGTTAATATGAAAATGTGACCAAAATAGTAACAGGATGCGTTTTCATGCATTTTCAGTGTGTGTCTGTGAACTGTTTTACTCCACCTTTTTGTTAAAAAGTGGCAGCAATTTCTTTTACCAAACAAACCAAGGTAGAGTCAGTGTGTATAAAAGTATCTGTATATGGGACCAGCGTGCTTGCCTCTCAGATTTTCTATACCCCTTGACCACTTAAACACTCACATGCTTTGCTTCTGCAGTAGGATTTCTAATATTATCCTCCTCAGTTCGTTATGATTATTTGCCCTAGCCCTGTTGCTTTCTGAAGTTCATGTGGAAACCCACATTGAAATGTTGTCCTTCAGAGCTTGCCACCGTTGCCCTGTCACAGCAGGCTGGAACTCAATAAGTGCTCAGGCAAGCATAGCAGGCCACGAAATAGGCCTTGGCAGGTTGCATGCTGTGAACTCCTGCCTCAGTGAATCAGCTTCTGTGTGTTTTTATAACAGTCTTCCCCCCATTAATTATGCCCTGAGGCTCTGGAAAGGCAGCATTTACCTGTGGAAACAGACTAAGCAGCAAGTGTTCTGACATGTTTATCAGGCAAATCGTATTTGAAAAAAAGGTAATTACACATGCAATCAGGTCTTGAAATATCTGGTTGATTACAGGTTGATAACCAAACTGTTTAACATATGGTACAGTCTTCAGTTTGAGGAACACTGTAAATAATAATAACTAATACTCAACTTAGTTGGGGAAATAACCTCCCTTTTCTAGGCATGGGCTTTAATTCACAAAAAAAATGAAGTAGCACAATTCGAGCTTTCAGTTTTCTAGGTTTTGTATATGTTTCAGTCAATGGTGATTAATTTCAGTTAGTCTACAGATACCATTCTAGGTATATCCAACATTTTCTTACCCTTTTAACTGTTCTAGAACTTCACTGTTGATAAGCCCAGCATGTATGTTTTTCTATTTTGGCTTTTCTTCTCTGCTGAGGGGTGTGTGAATACACCTGAAAGAGCAAAGCCAATAAAGGTCTATTGTGTTGTCTGGTTTACATACTGTACTGTGTTGGTATGAAATGCACAATAACAATATTTTCTCTTTATCCATTATAATCAGCATTCAGTATAAGATCACGTATGCGTAATACTTAACTATTGATCCCAGTCTCAGTAACAAGTATAGCTAATAAACTATCTAAGATGTCAGTTTCACAGCTTCTGTTCTCATATTGAATCCAAAAGAATCTAATGTCAGGGAAGAAAAATCCTAAGCCACAAAGGTTATTCAAAGCAAGCAACAAATGTCTTTTTCATCTGGTAGCCAAATTGCTGAGTAGTGTGTTTGGAGACGTGAATTAGATTCAGATACTGAGGCGTAACTTGGGGTCAGCTACAGGAATTCCTCACACAAATGTCTTCCCACATATTCTTTTGTTCCTTTGATACTGCAGTGGCTGAAGGGTTCAGACTTAGCTCTTTGAGGCTTCAAATAGCAAGGAGTTAACTCATTACTGGGCAGATGAATTCTAAAGCATTTGTATGTTAGAAATAGTGCAAACATTTTCTTTAAAAAAGATTATTATTACTCAAGATCTTTGTCTGGATCTTTCCCACTATCTCTAGGCCTTGCACAGAACTCTTTCTTAATGTGCAGATCAAGCTTACTATACTGTATCTGTGCTACCCAGTTGCTGATTTTTGGCACTTCTTAAAAATAGAAGCAGGTAATCAAAATATCAGTCCTAAGCACGTGACAGGGAAGTAAGTACCATTCATTACAGCTAGTTATGGATAGCAAATCGTTAACATTTTCTATTATTCGTTGTATTTATATTGGTTGATTGATGTTTATAATTGAATTTTATAAGTGTATAAAACATTGGTGAAGAAGATGAGCCCTGCTTGTGGATTCTACAGTGGATACAACAGTATTTCTTTTGTTCCCAACGGAACTGAGTATAGTGTATGAATCAGAATTTTCATTGGAAATTATGTTAAAAATTATTGACAAAGGGAGAAAATCAGAAAATCAAATTAACTGGGCAGGATTGCAATCAACTTTATAGCAGGCAATTTGAAATGAGAAGTAGTAAGTTTTTAAAAATTCAAGCATTCAAGAAAACATTGAGAATTTTATCTAAATGTTAAGTCTGTGTTAGAAATGTGTAATATTTAATTTTTAAAATGTGAAATCACACTATTCTTCTCCTTATGTTTTATCAATTTATACAGCACCTTTTAACTCTAGTATTAATTTAAGTGTAACTGAAGATGTTAGTGCTGTAGTATTAATTACCTTAATAATTGAAAACAATAACGAATGAGACAAATCACACATGTACCAGATTGCGCAAGGAAAAGATAAAACCAGCCTACTAAGTGAAAAATATTGACTATTCCACAGTCAATAGAAGCTGTTCCACCACATTTATGTTCTCAGTCTTTTCTTTGTTTGTGGGAGAGACTCAGCTATCTTGGACAAAATGAATCTTCTTATTAAAATACTAGGTGTGTACTCATGGTCGTGCTGGTTGTGGGTTGCAGGGAGCTGTAATCCAAAATACTGACTTTTTAGAGTTCCCTTAAGATGTGCGAAGGCCAAGGAGCTTTGACAGGAACCACTGTGACTACTTAAAAAAAAAAAGAGGTTTCCAGAATGTCTCAAATATGATGGAGCTGTTGGCAAACAGATATGTGGATGGTACAGGAAACACTTCCAAACCATGCAGTACCCATTCAGTCCAAAGTGAGGCCTCTGACAGCAGCCAGACTTGTATTCCTTCCCCAGTGCTTCTGCAACAAATTTTCCTCCCGCTGAAGTTAAAAAAAGCCTCTCCTTCCCAGATAATATCCCAGTTTTTCTAATGGGAGAAGGATCTCTGCATTAAATAAAAGCACCTGATCCTAGGGAAGCTAAGACCAGCTGCCTTACAACAACTGCTGCCAAGTGAATCTATGCTTGATAGACCAAATACCCAAATTAAGGTTGCTTTAAAAATGCAAGTTTATGGCATGATAACACATAAATACATCACACACAGTTTTTGCCTCTGAGCATGCTGCTTATCAATAATCCCAGAACTTCTAAATTATTTGCTTTCCAGAGAATCAGAAGCACAGTCCCTTTAGATGTCTCCAGGTCAAAAACCCTAAAACAAAGTTTTGGAGAGAACTGTTATTGAAGAGATGCTGAAGTCAAAAAAGCTCTTTCCTTCTTTCATTTATGATTATGAAAGCTGCAATAACAGAGGAAAGAGAGTGAGCAGAAAAATGTTTACTTGAGGCCAGGGACCTCTGGCCTGGATGCCAAATTTGGCCTGTAGTAGATTTGAATCTGACCTTCCAGAAGCTTTACGTTCCCTGCTCTACCCAAGAGGAATGTTGGAAGCTGATCAGAAACGATGGGGCTTCCTATTCTCAGTTGGTGCTTCCAAGAACTGGCTGAGACCCAGTCAGGATTTGGTTGTCACCTGGAAGCATAGCTAGCATTGCTTTCCTCCTTCGCTCTCCCATTTCTCCACATTTGGACTCTACAGTATGTTCTATATCAGCTACTTTCATTTTGCCACTTTCAAAATCTTACAGCAGATGGACTTTGTGCTTTCCATTACCCTATCAAATCCAGTCTGATTCTGAAAGCTAAGCAGGGTCAGCCTTGTTTAGTACTTGGATGGGTACATGAATAACAGGTGATGTAGGCTATATTTCAGAGGAAGCAACTGGCAAAAACCACCTCTGAGTATTCCTTGCCTAAGAAAAACCTGTGAACTTCTTGGAATCGCCATAAAGTGACAGGCAACTTGAATGCACATACATACACACACATTTGTGGGCAAAGTGTTGTTTGAGAAGAATGGATGCCTGAAAAATAATGCTGGGACAATGTATGCACACCAATTGCAAGAGGAGAAGGGTGGAGTAAGAACACACCTCAAATTTTGCATTGATCTTCAGTGTGATCAGATTTGAAGAATTTTGGGGACAGAATGATAAGATCTGAGGGTCTGTCTGCTTTTTCACAGTGAAAAGGGGGAAGAATCCTTGCCTCCTTAAAACATCAGCTTGGCTTTGTTCAGTACCCCAATCACATTCCTGGGACAGACTGACCCATGAAAATGGTACTACATGATGTGTTGTGGTTTGTAGAGGCTCAGTATGTGAGTGAGAAGAGGGTGCAGGGAGAGAGAGGGCTGTCCTGATTAGTATGTATGACCGAAGATGCCTTTTCTTTATACCATGTTTTGAAATACAAATATACAGTAGTTATATCTATTTTTTCTAAATTGTTTTCAAAGATTATTGTTAGCTGCTTGAAAACTATTTTTAGTGGAAAAGTGAAAGAAAAGTGTAATAGTTCAGTACTTTCTGCATATTCACTGCACTATATTATTTGTTGTTGTGTGTCTTCAAGTTGTTCTGACTTATGAAAAACCTAAGGTGAACCTTTCATGGGGTTTTCTGGGGCTGTGTGGGGCATCCAAGGTCACCCAGTGGGTTTCTATGACCAAATGGGATATCACACCCTGGTCTTCAGGGTCGTAGTCTAATGTTCAAACCACTACACCATGCTGGCTGTCACACTATATTTTTATTTACCTTCATACTTGATTTTCTTCTCTTTCTGCAGTTGCCTGTTTTGTTGGGCACTGTGTATAAAACCTGTAGTTATAGGTGAGATGAATCAGCATAGATGAAGATCTAATACCTATTCACAGAACAATAGAATTAGACTACTGTACATTAATTAAGAGGTGATATAGTCAAACCCCAGTCTCAGTTCAAGATACATCTACAGAATTCCTGACATATGACTTTTTCCCTTAAAAAAAAAGCCAGTAAAAGAAAGTGTTGTGTTTAATGCTGCTGAAATTCTGTTTATACTATGATGAATAACTTGAATTTTGGGGTGAGGGATGATACATAAGCAAAAGGCTGTGAAAAGTTGCTAGTGCTCTTTATCAGGAGGTATAACCAGTGGGATTAAAGCATTACTAATTTTATCTATCTACCCTGTGTTCAGCATATATGTTGTGTACACTGTTTTTAGTATGAACCATATTTTACTAGCAACCCTTTGCTTTATTGGAAAATTGAGCCCTGTAGGTGTCCGTATTGCTTCTAAGCTAACAATAGCACTTGCTCATGTGAAAAACAAAACAAAACACAAGAACAAGAGTACAGTGGTGTAAAGAATGTTCTCTGATTTTCTCATCCTCAAAAAAGCCATCCATCTCAATCAAGATTATTTATCATTCTGGGTGATCAAAAAAGATCAGTGATTTTCTTTGTCTTTTTCATTGCATTTTGTGTAAAAGCCATTATTTTCAAATATTTTTTAAAAGGAAATATATTTTTTGTGAAAGATACTATTTTTTTCATTAAAAATCATTGTCTCAATGTGCAAAAGTGATTGAATCGGTGGGCAGAAACTCTAGTAATTGCACACAGCA